>VWZF01005810.1:576024-655509 GCA_013396755.1 Sclerurus mexicanus
GGTGTCACTGAGGATCCCCCAATCCTCTTGGAATGTTGTTGCTGCTGTCTCACTGAGGGGACGCCAGGTACGAGAGGAGGAGGGCACTGGAGCCAAGGGCTCCTGAGGGGAGATGGCAAGTGGTCCCTGTGCCCAAGGGACAGCGTTTCTCATGCAAGCAATACAGCAGGTGGGAGCAAGGCCCAGGAGAGGGACCCTTGCATGGGACACCACTGAGCAGCTGCCCACCTTTACATGGGATGGGAGCACAGAGCCCCTTTCCCTGGCATTAGAAGCAGCTAACTGGTGGCATTGCTTGTCTGGGAATACTGTGACTGCTAAAATCTTACACATGTTCAAAAATTGGTTAGAGACATGGAAGAAAAATCCACAATGCTGCTACCTCTGCTTCAGAGGTGCCTAAGGGCAAATCAGTGGAGTCTGGAGGAGCAGTACAGCAAACATGATTGGTACAGTGCATGGGAGGAGAACAACATGCACCTTCTCCAGGCATGTGTTTCCCACTCATCAGCTGTGGGCATTGCTGACAACAGAGCAGGGGATTCACTGTGTCTCCAGGCACACCCTGTGCAGCTCTTTGGGACAATTTCCCACTAGTTACTCCAGAGAAGAAATGTATTTTGAAATTCCTGGAGGCCCTCAAAACGTGTTTAATTAACATGAGTCAAACTCTCACCGACTTTGCAAAGCCAGTATTTCATTCCCATGTGTATATCTTCCCCCTTGGACATGCACTAAGAGCAGAAGGCAGGTACACACTCAGCAACCAGCAAGTCCACTGTGCAGTAAGAGAGATAATTTTGGCCCATCACTCCAAGATGCTCACTTACCCTCTGAAGAGCCACAGCAAATTATGTTTTCCCCTTCACAGCAAAAGAAAAATATTTGAGTTGAAAAATGCTACTATTTTTTTTCTGATATCTGTCTTTGAAAATATGATTAAGAAGAAAAACTTTAATATTTATCACAAAGACTTCACTTCTTCTGAATTGAAAGACAGCTGTGAAAAATAAATACATGTAAAGGCAAATTCATGCCCTTAACTTCTCAGAATCAGACATAATGAAATGAAGTGGAGAATTTATCCTACCTCCCTATAATTTGGGAAAAAAACAAAACAAACCCAAAATCAAACAGGGGAAAAAAAACAATGAACTCAAAAAAAGAAACAAATGTTTTCACATCTTTCACCAAGCCAAAAAGTTATTGACTTCATATTTTAAAAATAGGACAACTAATTATGAGAATGAATCACTACAAATGTATGCGTACAAAGTTTTTAGCATTGCTAGTAGTGTGTTACTGTTTGAATAATTTTTTATAAATGTGTCAGCAAATATTTGTCCTTTGCATGCACTCTAAATATTTTTCACTAGCCTGTACAAAGGTTCCAGTTTTAAAACCTGTCTAGTTTAAAGCCAAATAATTTCTATTTTTGCCACACTAAGCAATCCAGATGGGGGTTTGGAGACTAATAAGCTTTCAAAAATATCCAGTTTCATTGATTTGTCTGCTCCCCATTTATCACTGCCAGGCTGAGAGGAACAGAAGCAAAAGAAAAAGTGGACTGCTCAGAAGATTTTAAGGATTGATTGAGGGTTTTGTTTCCTCCTCTCAAACTCTACTGTGGCTATAAAAAGTGAATAATCAAGTGGCCTGATTATCTTCTAGAGCTACAGTAATCTAGTTAGTAAATCAAAGTGATACATACATGATAAAAATACTATATGCAACAAGCTGAATATTATGGAAGGGTGCCATACAAAAACTGTCCCTCCGGACAAAAACTGAAATAAAAATACTTTCGCTGTTCCCAGCAACACTTAGTCTAATTTCTTTGCAGGTCAAGGTAGCCTAATTAGCTCTAAATAAGGAACACCCAGAAGCTTTTGTTCTATCATACATTTTTTAAAGCCTTTAAACACGTGATTCACTCAACTGAACTCTGGAGTTTGAATTTCAGGCTCTTTTGGTGACCACGGTGCTGCGCTTTCCCTCAGATATAAAGGCACACCAGCTCTTGCAACACTCCAGCTCCCAGATGACGGGGGTTTTTTTAAAATCTCTGTCTTGTTTTCAGCCCAGTGAATAAATGCTTCTGTGGCATGGTTTAATTGCACATCCTTCATATCCCTTCAGCTCAGCCCTTTGCCTGATGAAGCACCATCAGGTGGCAGAGCAGAGAAGAAACAGGCTCAATGCCAAAGAGACAAAAACATTTCTAGTACCTGAATGAAATCAACACGGTACTTCAAATCTGGAGGCTTCTTCTGGAAAAGCAGCAAACAGGAACTCCCTTGCGTTACGTGCTCAGCCTCCATGCTATACAAGTGCTGCAAAGCACCTCCTTTATCAAATATTCAGAGGTTCTGCAGCAAGCAAAAAAAGGATGAAAAGCTCACCCTACATCTGTGGGTCACCTGTGACAAGGTATTGACACAGTTGGACTAGTGGCCTTCACAGTCATGGCTGTGAAGAGTTATGGACACAAATTTATACACAAAGATGAGCAATGGCATTCTCCTTTTGCCAAGGACAACTGCAAAATTCAGGTGTGTGGTGTTTCAGGCAATGTTCATGCACACGATTAAATACGATATCGAAGAGAACAATCATATCACTTTCCATATGCTTGTGTCTGTGGACAAAAAAGGTACCAGATCGATAAAACTTTTCACTTTTATAAAATATAAATAGAAACATAATCCAACAGCCAATAAACCAGCAGCATCTAAATTGATATCTTTCATCTCGGGCATCATCATGCAAATCAGCAAATGCTGTATTTTAGTACTTGTGAAATGCTGATATGCATACATAAATCAGGAATCACTTTGCCAAGTTACTCTCATGCCCTTTTCGTTTAAAGTGGCAAGAGCCTCATCTAGATCATCTTACAGTAAAGTGTCACTGGCTAGAGAAAATACTGATTTCTTTCATAAACATACAGTGTTTTGAAGAACTTGGATATCAGCCAAAGTATGGCTTTTAACTCCAAAGGTTTAGATGAATTTGGAAATAACATATTAAAAGAAAGAAAACAACATCAGGCATCTTGAAAAACTAGCCATGGGCTTTTGTAAATAATTTTTGCTTTCACTGCTAGATAGTGCTACTGGCTATTACTGGTATCTAATGATAAGTATTTCTGATTTGTGTTTCATCAGAAACCTCCTGGGATTTTCTTCACATACTTTCTTTTAAACATTTCTCCATAGATTAGGTAATTACATTTTTTTCAGGATGCTAATTTTCCCGATTTACAGCAGTGAAAATAAGTATCTACAGCCCTTGGTTATAATTACTGGCCTGTAATTTTGGATATTCTGTGAGATAAACTGAGTGCTATAATTCTCTATAAAAAGTTACAATTTTCAGGAGGAGGTTTACAGTTTGTTTGTTCGAACAATTACAGCCAAGAATGAAATTCAAAAATAAAAGCTAGGAATAGCAAATTAGTATGCATTTCACATTTCTTTTTCTGTAATCTATAGCGGGGGGGAAATTGAATCAGAAAGAATAACTTCCAGTCTAAATTCCTACTGTTGTCCTACCTCCCAAATACCTTTAGATCTTGCTTGAAATTTTACAAGTGAAGTGAAAAAATTATTTTTTTCTGATCTGTGATGCAGCACAATTTTATATTCCTAAATGAAAATTATATAAACCATACAGTGTGGTTTTCTCAACTGTACTGTATTAGAATGTCCCAGATAGGGAATTTCCCTCCCAGTATTTCAGTGCTGGTAGCCTACAAACTTTGTGGCCTGGCATGCTAAAGTTCAGCTGTTTTACTAACCATTTTAACAACACTGAAAGTCTGAATCAGCCTAATCACACCTCTCCAAATTTCCTTCACTGTTAGAATGGACTACAGGAACTCTTGACATGGCCCTACTCGAATTGACTACAGTGTCTAAACCAAAGTTATAGTGTTGAAACATAGAACCACAGAGTCATTTATACTGGAAAAGATGTCCAGGATCATCAAGGCCAACCTTTGACCAAACACCACATTTCCAACTAAACCATAGCACTAAGTGTCACATCCAGTTGTTTCTTGAACACTTCCAGGGACAGTGATTCCACCAGTTCCCTGGGCAGCCTGTTCCACTGCTTAGCTACATTCTTCATGAAGAACTTCCTCCTGATGTTCGACCTGAACCTCTCCTGGTGCAGCTTGAGGCTAGTGTTCTCTGATCCTGTCACTGGTTGCCTGAGAGGAGTCCAACCCCCACCTGGTTACATCTTCCTTTCAGGTGGTTGTAGAGAGCAGTAAGGTCTCCCTTGAGCCTCCTCCCCTCCAGCCTAAACACTCCCAGCTCCCTCAGCTGCTCCTTGTCAGACTTGTGCTCCAGACTCTTCTCCCGCTCTGTTGCTCTTCTCTGGACACAATCCAGCACTCAGTGTCTTTCTTGCAGGGAAGGGCCCAGAACTGGACAAAGGACTTGAGGTGTGGCCTCACCAGTGGCAAGTACAGGAGGTCAGTCACTGCCCTGGTCCTTCTGGCCACACTATTTTTGACACAAGCTGAACAATATGTTTAGGTTTTAATCATCTATCCATCATTGTGGCATCTACACCTAGACTACGATTAACAGACGGTTTCTATTCACATATGTAATAACTTGTCTCGAGGCAAAATTCAGTGGAGTATCCGGACACAGAATTTGCCACTGTTTTATCTAAAATAGGCTACTTTACCATTAGTTTAACTGGAATTGACAGAACTACAACTTGTATATTAGGTGTCCATTAAGAAGTGAAAAATCACCTTGGCAGTACACTAAAAGCTCTGGTGGCCTTGGTACCATCAGCAGCCTCAGATGCCGTGGCAACAGCCTGACCTCATCAGAGGACAGCTTTGCCTTCTCCACCACCTATAATGACCTGATGGGTGAGGGTAGAGGATGTGGCCCAAAAACACCCCTCGGAGGCTCCACTAGCACCACACACACTGTCCACCCTAGGCTGTGCTGATAGCTGGGTTGTCATAGGGAGCACTGCAGCTCTTCCCATGGCACACAGTGGGAGCAGAGCAGAGGTGGAGGCTGGACACCGAAACTCAGTGCCAACAGTCACACATTCACCCCCTGAGCTGCCCTTGGCACCATTCCCTTGGTCATGGCTCAACTGCTTTTTGTGACAAACATCAAAAAAATTGGGTTAAATGAAAATACAGAAGCAGGAGCAGAAATTTAAATGAGACATTTCCAACAAAAAATTTAAAAGAACCTGCAATGTGGGATTTCGTAGGAAGCCAGTGCATTTGTCTCATTTCTTTGAACAAAAACACTCCCTCCTGATATATTTATATTTAAGATTGCTTTGGGATTTCTTAGTTAAGGCTGTGTGTGAGAAAATGCTGAGAGCTGTCACCAGAAGCAATGAAAAGTATTTATAGAAAACAATTTTTAATACACTTGAAAAGATAGAGACAACTTTGAAGAGGCACAGAAACTGAATGAAAATAGATTTTTGAATCCAGACAAGCTGACATAAACAGTTTTATCCCTATTTTCTGACTTTTGAAGTATTTTCAAGCCACTAGTAACAAAAATAAATAACCAAGAGAACAATCAATATCCACTGTTTTCCAGTTTATGCAAAAGGGTTAAGAGACTCACTAGCACAACTTGAATGGAAATAAAGCACTATAAATTTCATCTCATTTTCCCCCTTATTTTTCCTGGTCATATTATTATTCTTATTAGCTTTAATTATCATATTTGAACTTTTCTTTACTGATACTTCTTAATAATCACACTTAACTTGATCCCGGAACTTGCTTCTCTCTCTCGCACAGTTCTCCCAGTTCCAAACTGTCTGTAGAGAGCTTTGGCCACGTGCTGCCGTCCTAATCAATATGTAAAACTCTTTATTCCATAATATACCTTCCCTTTTCCTAACCTTGTGGAAACCCTTTTCACTTCTCTTTTATTGACAGAGATCCTTCTGTCTGTGACCATCTTCCTGTCTCACATACCCTCCCTGACTCCATTACATTTGACTTCATATGAATAAATATGAAGTTATTTTAACCCTTAATCACAGATTGTTCATTGTTATATTTGAAAACCAAATTAAGACTTTTAAAACATTCCTTCAGTACTCTTCTGAGAAAGGTCATTATTGAATTAAGTTGTACATTTAGCATTTCGGTTAGCCAGCAAGTTGCTTAAGCAGAAGTAAATTAAAGTTCTCAAAGTAAGTCTGTCCTTCCTCCAAAATTGAAATTAAAAACTTATTCCTATTAAAAAATATTCTTTAAGTGCTTTTGGATGAACGTGAGGAAACTAAATTACACGTCTTTTTCAAAAGCAGCATTTTACTTCCAGACCAGCTGGGAAGGGAAATCAGAGGAAGTCTGTGTGACCAGCCTTTGGAAGTATTTAAATCTGAGGACCACAAGCTTATTTTATCAAATGGGATCAGGTGTCAGGTTTATTTGTAATGACAATTTATCCATAGCTATGCACTAATTGTGTGTGGATCATGAATAGAGGGCCATTTCTTTTCATATCCTGATTCAGAATTGCTTAGTCGATTTGGATGCTGTCCTGGACAATGAGATAAGAGGCTTACTTCTCCACTTGCCTTCTCAAGAAGACTCACCACTGTATAACTCAGTACGTTCTTCTGCTGACTGTTCTTTGGCCTTGGCTGGATGTCTGGAAGTTTGCCAGAGCAACATTTTAGGATGGTCCTTGCACCCCCATTGCAGAGATCCTGCCTGCTAACACATGCCCTCTCAGCATACAGCACTTAACGAGCTCCTTTCTGAGAATGCTATAAAAATGTTCAAAACCAATTTCCCAAACCTTGCCACTGTGGCAGCATAAAAGTCTGTCTTCATCCAGCCTAAGAGAGGGTAGGGAGGCCACTAGAACTAGCCCAGTGCCAAAGATAAAGTGGGTTAACCTCTGAGAAAGGCCAGATGGTCTGGTCTCCCCACTGCTCCCCACGAGTCTTCTCCAGCCTGGAGCACAGGCTTAGAAATAGGATATGGGAACTCATACAGCATTACATCCTTTCCCTGCACCAGCCTCCTTTGTCCTTTGATGTTGGTTTTTGTAACAATCAGCATTTTCTACATATTTTCACTGCAGAGCCCTGACAAATAACCACCCCCTCCAAAACCATCAGCTTTCCACCTGACAGTACTTACTTACCAAACATCAACTCCTACAATCAATTTTTCTGTTTCTCACTCAGACAGTTCATTTAACGAGGTGCACACATGAACCTGGTGTAAACCTTCTTTTGTATCTTTAAAGATATTCTCAGGCAGTAAAAGTGCTGCATCCTATTCTCCAAGTTAAAAAGAATTATACTTTGCTAGCAGAGATGACTAGAAATTTTTTGTAATGATTTAGTCAAAAGTAAAATATACATATAAAAGGATTCAGGACATTTGAAGGATGTTGTATTGTTTGAGTAGCATATCTAGGTGATGGATAATGGAGTTTCCATTGCAGAAAAGCTGTCTTCACACTTTTCTTTGAAGCAAGTAGGATTTGATTGGCAGTTTGGTAACAGACCTATTACTACAAAAGTAGCAAAGTCTGAGTATGCTGTTTTCACATTCTAGCCTGCTTAGCAAGCACACATTGCCATGACAGACAATCACCAGTACAAGGAGATTGAGTTCTTCAGTGTTTGCTACTGTACCTTTTTGTGTTGTTCACTCCTTCCCACAAGCAGACCTACTGTCCAGCAGTCTACAGCAGTGCCCTCCATCTTCTGTAGTCAAATACATAAATATCTTTTTTTACAATTATTAAATTTAAAATATTATTGACGCCAGTGACTGGAAAACTGCTCCCTGTGTCAATCACTTCTTCACTGAGGGTTGGTGTTTCATTTTTTTCTCTTCTCAGAGAGTGGTCATGTGCCTTTTTTTACAGATAAATACAGATTTTCTCAAAAACCTCAAGTTTGCAAAGGCTTGAAAAGTCCCTGATTTTGTCCCATATTTCATAGTCCTTTAAACCTAAAATGCCTACACTGAACTGCCTGATAAACCTTGTGTGTGCTTTACTAATCCCAGTTTTCATCTTATCTCGCTGACAAAATAGCAGCACTCTCAGAATGACAAATGCATTCCCACTTCTAGAAGTTGGCACTCAAGGTGACTGAGTGAGACACAAGAAGAATGAATTTTCTCCAGTGTTGTTATGGCTGATTTCTAACTCAGCAATGATACACAGATCTCCAAGGCACATACATAAAGGCCCAGTAAAGCCAAAAATTCTTGTCTCAATGAATGAGATATTTCTGAGAGTGGCAATAAGGGGTTGGATGAAAAACATTGGTAGAAACATCTGAGCAAATCAAATAATTCACAGACAAATTAGCAAGTTGATCATCTTTACAGTAAAGTCTGTGCACCATGTATTCTTTATACCATTTTATATTAAGTTATTCTTAAATAAATAATTCTGTAACAATGGAATTGCTCAGGGTAACTGTAGAAATCCCAATTTATACACAAAATGTGTAATATTATATGTTAAATTAGATTGTCCTTTCCCTGAACTGCTTCTGTGTATTTGATGATGCTCTAATGTTCATTTTCTAACATGGTTTGATGCAATAGTGGGACTTGGACATCTTTGAATTTTATAAAATATCAATATGTCAGTAGTGAGTAAACTAACATTTAAAAACAAACCTAAAGTTACAGTCAGCTCTGGTCTGGTTCACAGAGCCAAATGTGAACATACCTGCAGTTTCTGAGGCTACTAAACAAAGCTTTCTCCTTTTTATAGTTGAGAGTTACTAACAGCTTAATAAACCAAAATCTCAAGTCAATCTGAATTGAAAGTATTTCTGATAACACAGGCACACCTGAGACTGTATTTTCACGCAGAAAGAACTTTGCAGCCTGTTATTAATTACCATATAACTGATACTTCATTATAGTCAGGGAGCATATTCCACCAACTCTTAACTGAATACTTTTCACAGTGGCACAGAGTGACACTGAAAAACGCAGATCAAGCCCCGAGATGTTAAGCAACACTGCAACTAGTGTTTTACTAGGCTGAACAAGATTCGCAAAATCAACAGCGTGAATATTGCTTGGTCTGCTCTTAGCGTGACAGCTCATCAGGCAAGTCACGTGGCTGCTTCTCCTGTAAGGGATCAGCATCTTCAACACAGACCAAAGATACCAGGCTGAGTCTCAAATAAAAAGGAACTGTGGGAGGATGTGGAGAGCAATCAGCTGTGCATGGCTTTAAGTGTGTTCCACCTCCGATTCTGTGATCTGACAGAGGATTTCCTTCAGGATATAGACATTCAGTCTGTTTGCAAGACAGCTTGGTCTTCCAGAGACACTTCAGTGCTAGCTCCCCACTTGTGTTTTCTACAGCTCTTTTCTCTAGGATAAGCTTAAAATAAATACCCAAACCTTATGGTAAGGGGTGAAAAGAAGGTGGCTCTAGCACTCCCAAGTAATGCGAACTGGCATATGAGTGATAACATTAACTTGATAAATTCCTCTGTGCTGAGCTGTACTCTGTGTGTGACTGATACAGAGATGGTGGGGTGCCAGGAAAGAAGACATGTTTGTGACAGATGGGTGGATGTTTTGCAGTGTTGGAAAAGAAATGACATTTTTCTCAAAATGTCATTTTCCTTCCTGCACTGGCATTGCCAGGTGTCGTGCAGCAGTCTGCCCTAGACAAGCAGAGCAGTCTCAGGAATGAGTGACACCCTGACTGAAGGAAGCCTCAAAATGTAAATAGGTGCTGCGAAACTTTATGGCTGGTTAGGTCAGGGCTGGTGGGAATGATGACAATTGCTGCCAATTACAGAGGTGCTTTATTACTCCACTGCTGATTCCTACTCTGGAAGGCACTTACAGACTTCCCCCACTTCCCAAGAGGAGGCAACTTTGCCTCCTTATAACTAGTGCTGACCTTCTGAGACAACTCATCGGGGCTCAAGGCACCACCTCTCTCACTCCTGGGCTGTATAGACATCAGAAGTCTGGCTGGCTGCAAGTCAGGACTCCATCTGAAAGGCCACCTCCTGCCTCTGCCAGACTGTGCTGACTTAATTCAGCCTCCTGACAAAGGAACAACATAGAAAACCAACCTTGGTCTGGTGCTTGGTTTAATTTGAAGCCAGCAATGCAGCAAGCCCCCAGGTCTGCAGGAAGGTTCTGCAAGGCTCACTTGTTAGCCAGTGATATCCCACCCCACAGGGAGCTGCATTTTCTTGGCAATACCATATTGGTTTTCCTATTTTTAGCTCTTGTCTTCAGACTGGTTATTTCAAGGAAAGATTTTGCCTGACACAACAAGGCTTTACTCACAATTCTCCACTGCTGTAAGCAATAGTAAAATAGAACAATCAGTCACCAACAGCCCTGGGTAACCTAAGATTTCTGAACTGCAAAACGCAAGCCTTCCCTGCCCAGGTTAAGTGATGCTGCCTTGCTCTCACACCCTTCCCTAAGCACCTGCTGCTGGTCAATGCAGCAACACAGACCTGCTAGTAAAGGCTGCAGAAAGCTGCATCTCCGTGGGGGTGTAACTACTGCGAGCAGAGCTGGCACTGAACAGAGACAATCGGTTGCCCTCTGATTGAATTAGGCCTGGAAACACTCAGAAGCATATGAACTGTATGAACCACTCAGCATTGTATGAACCAGGCCTTAGTTCCCCAAGCTCTCCTCACTGCTGTGCTTGAGCCAGCAGCATGGTGCAGCGTGAGGCACAGCATCGCTGCCTGCTTCCACACAGCCCCTACGCGTGCAGGCAAAGTGTTACAGGGGCTGATACCAGGGCACGGCTGGTATCTGCCTGCTGCCCTTCAGAGCTGACTTGTTCCGTGGTGCTGAGCCTCCTTCTCCCTCGTGGCTCAGCTGGGAGCAGCAGGCCAGCCGTGGTCCTGCGGGGCTGTGGGGTATGAGCCCACCACGGTGTCACCCAGCCGGGACAGCCACTTCACTGAGGTGTCAGGTGTTGGCCATAGCAATGAGCACTGGTTCAGTGCCACCCTGGGCCCTTTAAAGGGACACTATTAAAAGCCTGAATAAATCTGAAATTAATAGAGAAACATATAATACAGCCAGAAAACTCACTGTCTAGGTGTCCGCTAAAGCCCAGGAGATGCTCCCCTGGGAATGCAGATGTGCAGTGTGTTCCTTCCCTCTCATACAGGCACTGTCCACCACCACCAACATCCTTACCAGGACCTCACAAAGAGCAAACACCTCAGCAGTACATGCCCAAAGTGGGTAATGAGGAAAAGGGAAAAAAAAAAAGAAAATAAGTCAGTCAGACCAGTCAAACTTAGTTGCATCTTCCCAGTAACATCTGCTAATTCTTTCAATTCAAAAGTGTATTTTCTAGTCACACTCTGTTGCCTCTCTGCCTAGCTGAGAAGGAAATGGACACTAAAAGCCATTAGAAGAGCGAATCCTGGACTTTATTGAGATAAAACAGTTAATTTTAGCTTTAAGTGACTGTTTTATCACAGCTTTCCCTAAGAGCAACTTTGCTATACAGGTTTTAAGTACCTCCTAAATCATATTTAGCATCTTTTCCTCTCCCAGTTCAGAAACTGAAGTAGTAGTACACTATACTTTAACAAAGATATCATCTAATTACTCTGTCTTTTGTAGGGAGTCAACAATGCTAAGAATAATTATAAGGTTATATAATATAATAAACTGACTTGTCTAAATTACACATGCTTTCCTTTCTACCATGGCTTATTTTTAATCATTCAAAACCCCACGCTGATCCAAAGCAGCAAATCAGTGCATATTCCACACGATAAGCCAGAGAAAGCTTTTGGTGGAAGACACTTCAGAGAGTGCACCTTCTGCTCATGTGAGGTACTATCCAAAAAACAAGGTGGCTCCAACACATCCTCTGGGAACACAGAACTGTGGCAATTCAATATCCATGAAAAGATCTGGGAGCTGCTTGCCCAGCTGCATAATACCACATCAGAGCAGCTAAGTGGCTCCCTTTAAAAAAAAACAAAACAACAACAAAAAAACCCAAAAAATCAATGAGACAGCAGTACAAAAAGAACCACAGGTATCTAAGCTTCACCACAATCAGACTCATTAGCTGGGAGAGCCATTCTGACCTCTTGCCTGAAGAGATCCAGAGTATTATCCAGTTATTGCTGTGCCAAACCCAATAGTTTGTTTTTAAAATCAAATCCGCCTTTCACAAAGTCAGCCAAGTCTTGATCTTGGGCGTGTAGTAACACATGGGCCATTACACGAAAGAAGATGATGTGCTGCTTCTTACAGCCAGGATACTTCACTTTGATAGTGACACTAAAATTGCAACAATTAACTCTAATGAAATTGACAATTATGTCTTAATGCAATAACAGGCTGTAACATAATTAAGTAGAAGTTATCTGAATGCTTTTTCCTAACTTGCATATTCAGGGCTGTACTTTGATCTATAATTTGGCAAGTGGAACAAAAAATGCAAAGCGAGTGGCTTGGAACGAGTACCAACAGCCCTGCACGCTCCCTTCCTCCCCTCCTTCTGCTGTGCATGGCCCATGCTCCCACAGGGCCGGCATCTCGCTTTTGCAAACAAGCTGTAATTCCATCTACCTTTCATCAGGAGGGAAACACCTGTGCACTGGAAATCTTTTCAGCTACAAAGGCAGAGCTCAGCACTACCTGGCTTACCAGAAGGCAGGAGCAGGAGTATCAGACCAAGGCACAAACAACTGAGGTACTGCTGCCACAGTATAGAAAAAAACTCATTATCCATTAATTCAGTTTTGCTCAGGGCACCGTGATTCTTCCCCACCGAGCCTGGATGAAGTGTTTAAAGGACCTGACCAAAGCAGCAGGGAGGTCTGGATCAGACTATAGGCTTACACCAAACCTCTGACCCTCCATACACAGTCCCTCAAGCTCCTGAAGTCTTCAAGCTGATCAGGGGAACCAAGAACATGGAAACACATCTGAAAGCAGAGTCAGCTTTGACTAGAACAGAGCTGTTCTGAGGAGTATGTGTCACTGCCTTTAAAGGGAAAACAGGAAGCTCGTAAAAGTCACATGTATGGACAACAACACATTCATCCAGATTCTTGGGATACTTAACCTTTTTCCTTAAAAAAGGGCTTCTGGTTAAGGAGCTCCATTTTCCTATAGAGCAGTCTTCTGCCAGGTTCATGAAGGAAAGCCTGAAAGCGTTCAAAAGTCTTGGAACAAAATAAAGTATCTAAAACTTTTTTTTTTTTTTTGGAAAATCCTTACTGCCAGTATATAAATTACCCAACCAACCGATATTACAGTTTAGTACTAAATCACAATGTTTTCCATCTAGAGTGCACAGTCCAAGAACAGTTACAGGCTCACAATTTCCCCTGACAGGACGGAAAGCAGGAACAGAGGAACCAAAGGGTCAGATCCTTTATCCATTTATTTTATTTTCCTACAAATTACAAGATATTTCTGTTATTTCCATACCATAAGTCAGTTCTTCTTCACTCCAAATTCTAGGAGCAAAATGGGGGACTAGAAGGGAAAATTGAGTTAACATCTTCACTGGCAGAAGATGTAGACTTCAAAATGTGAGTGGAAAAATAGGTGGTGAAATATTCTTGGCTTGTTCTCACACTGTTTTCTTTGCATCTGCTACTAGTGGCTGTCAGAAAAAATATCAGTGGACTAGTCAGACCTCTACCCTGACCTCAGACAGCCCTAAACCTTTAGAAAGCAGGATTCCTAAAGCTTCCATTTTGAGCACTCTTTGTTGCTCCTTTTTTTTTTTTTCTTAATAGAAATGAAGGATGAAGGTACTAAAC
Organism: Sclerurus mexicanus; assembly: GCA_013396755.1. Lineage (NCBI taxonomy): Eukaryota > Metazoa > Chordata > Aves > Passeriformes > Furnariidae > Sclerurus > Sclerurus mexicanus. The sequence goes on from VWZF01005810.1 coordinate 589,831, forward strand.
GGGATATTGAAAAAATCCATTCCCCATTAAAAGAACCCCACAGTAGTTAACATGTGCAAGTCTGAGGGATGCAGAACAGAGAGAAAGAGGAAAGCTGTTCCATTATAAAATCCATCACAGTTTCTGTACTTCCACAAATTCTTTTCCATAGAAGAGCTGTGTCTTAAAGCTGGGATACTATTTTTGCAGTTTAGCCCATAAGAAAAATGTAAACATAGTACACTGTATGCACACAACCGTAACCGCAGAAACACAGAATTCCTCTAGATGATGATTACCATGATGTAACTAACACGGGCAGCACTCACTCGTGCAGTGGAGGTGGTTTTGAGGGGTGCCGTCAGCACTTATTCCACATTCAGAGACCTGCAGGGAAGCGTCTCAGAGAAGCAGCACAGAGCAAGGTGGATCCACCCTGCCTTCCCCAGCTGTCCTGAGTGTCCTGCCAATTGCTGTTATTAGTATCTACACAGTAAAGCCATTTTTCTGAGGTTATTCAGCACATACCACGTGGCTCACCTCATTTATGCATTTCAGGTAGCAAATCACCTCTTTCATGGGCAAAGAAGCTAGAACACAGGCACTCAGCAACAGGTTCGAAGTTAACCAGAAAGCCAGTGATCAGGTCAAGAACGTAAGGAGGAGTTATAAAATTGCTCCCAGGTGATCTTTTAGTCTCATCTGGAAGCAAACACTCAAAGCTTGCCTTTGTAGTATTGTGAAATTCCACTGGACTTCAACCCAGCAAATACTGTGCTGAAATTATAAGCATTTTAAGTGCTAAAATTCAACTCTTGTTTTCAATTTGGCCTCCTAGTTCTTAATTTAATTCAATCACCTAAAGAATTAGGAACAAGCATATAAATCAGACCACACCCCTCTATCCCTGCATCTTAGACCTCTAGTAAATAACCTTTAAGTGTATATAATAGATCAGTATCAGGATGATAAAAAGCAGAATCATAACAAATTCTGAGATGTGTTTGGCTCTTGGTATAGTACAGTTTACACACAGTAACAACTTTCAAAAAAGACTCATCTTGTGCAGTCAAAACACACAGAATTACATGTTAGCAATTACTGAAAACCTGAATATACTGTGGTACTGTGCCTGTGAAAATGAATGCAGAACTTTTAGATGGAGGTGCAAATGGTAGTTAGGCTGTCTTAAAATCAAGAAATATGTCTAAAATATCACTTGGACTTTTTTCCTTTTATTTAACAGAAGAACACTTACTGTTTCAATAGGATTCTGACAGCCTGACAAACGCTATTCATCTTTTTGTTTTCTTTAGAAGAAAAGGGTACAGCTACAGAGGAATCAGGTTATCTCTACTGCAGTAACTTTGTGTTCCATCAGAGCCTCAAAGTATGTGATTTTTAATTAGCTGTAGCTGAATATTTTTTGCCCGTCCTTACTTTTCCGTACATCACAATAACCTCAAGATGGCGATATTTGTCCCCTTTTGGAGGCTGGGCTGACGGCTGGGATTACAAAAGCTTAGTCCTTCATTCTTAAAGCAAAGTGGAATTTCTTTGTCTGAGCACACAAAGGTGTAGCTGCCCCACGGAAATTTCTGTATGCCCCGCTCTGATAAAGGTTCTTAACTGCTATTATCAGGTCTTGCACTTTAAAGCAAAATAAAAGTGAATTTCAACTACATTTCTGGTGAATTTCTGATTGTTGAGAGCTTTCTGAAGTGTTTGTATTCACCTCATAATCTCAAATCCAAAAGCCAACCTATTTCTTTGGAATTTCACCCTCAGGCTTTTGTTTGTAATACTGAAAATTATTCACAGAACAAAACAAAACAAAAATGAAGCAAACAAAAAACCAAGTCAGGTTCTTTTCCTTACTTGGAAATGTGTGTAGAATAAATTCTAAAAACTCTAAACATGGATATTCTGTTCAAATTTAAAAATAATAATTAAAAAAACTCCCAACAACAGCCAAAAAAACCCTAACAAAATCAACCAACCAAACCAACCAGCCAAAAAACCAAACAAACCAACTCTGAACCAAACAAACATCCTCAAACTTACTATACATCTGAATACCAAGTGACCATTTCAAACCACAGGACAACAACTGTTAGCAGTGTTCTTTCCAGATTTGCTTTTGAATAAACACTGAATCAAAGGTGTTTGGTGGCTTCTATGCCCCCCCAAAAGGCACATATGGACAAAATGTACACTTTTCCAAAAATCTCCTTTTTCTCACTCCATCATGCTCCCCAGGAATTAGGTTTCAAGTCCACCAAAACACATTCCTCCCTAAAATACTCTCTGCCAAAGTGAAGACAAAAGCTGAAAAGTCTTTGCCTTTTACGTGCTTTAGGAGCACAGCACACATAGAAACATACCTGCAAACACACTGTCCCATTCCTGAATTTTCATTTAATAGCAAAGCAAATCAAATTAATGAGTGCTTTAAAATGTAACAGCATGTCTACAGCTGTTTCAGAGCTTCTCTGGCCCCTGGCTCTCTGTATTGCCATGCAGGGTGGCACCCCTCAGTGGCCTTTGGCTACTTCACTAGAGAGCAAAAAGCACTTTCTTTCTGGTTCTATGGGAAAGCACTCTTTGTGGGAGTTCAGCATTTCTATAGCACAGAGGGTTGGACAAATTATTGGATACTGAGGAAAAAAAGATTATTATTAGATCTGGGTCAGGAAAGAACTGTTCCTGTGAACCCCTCCAAGCCACAATCAAGTCAAAGCTGAAGAGTTTCGCAGGAAAGACAAGTTCTTTACAGTGAGTGTTATTTGTGCTTAAAAGGTTTGCATGGACAACAACAACCTCACAGGCTGTGGTCTGCAACATCCATGTACAAACCATAAGAATATGAGTCAAATTTATGAAAAAGATATATAAAAATGGTAGTTTCAGTCCAAAGCCTTACTTTCAGGCAGCTCCTGCTGTAAGCAATGAACATTACACAGATAGTTTTGGGTGTAGGAGATACAGATTGGTTTTCTCTGAGAGCTGATTCAGCAAAACCAAAGTGCTGTAAATTTACAGTTTCAGGGTTAGCAAAGTCTGTTTGTAAAGCTGGTGTCTGTCTGCAGGTTGTTCCTGTTCCCTGTACAAGGGCTCACCCTATCAAGTATTCTCTAAAAGAATTGTCTCCCCTCCTACTCTGGATATTTTCTCTGTTCCTCTCTTAGCAGTTGTTTTGCTGATTCACTGTGAACTGCCTGTGTTAACCTTTATAACTGTGACAAGGCCACCTTTTGCATTAGAAGCAACCAAAATTTACTCAAGCTGTCACTGATCAGTATGGCTTTATAGCTCTCACTTCCTGCAGCCCTTGCAAGGCACATGTTCAAGGAAGTCCATTGCCTGACCATCTTTTGTTGCCTGTGACAGTTTCACAGCTTTTCTTAGCATTGCCATAAGCCATCTTCCTTGTTTTAAAACAGTGTGCTGTACTATACAGGCTTGCAGCTCCTTCCACGTATGTGGTGTTATTCAGATGCTTTCTGACATAAGGTGTCAGGCTCTCTGCCTTCACTTCAGCATTTCTAGTATAAATTAGTAAAATTGCCTTTAAATCCTGAAGAACTCAGGAGCTTGCCTTAACTAAAGAGGGCTTTTTGCTTAAGGTTTCAGCATATTGTTCTTAATATTGTTCAATGTTTGTGAACTGCTTGAAGCAAGAAAGCAGCTGAAGTGCTCTTGCAATGCAGCAAAACCTCATTGGAAAGGGACATGGGACCAGTACCATGTCAGGAATACTTTGCTTATTTAAGGACCTGATAAAATGCTTGGCAGGGTTAAGACAAAGGCCCTAAAAGACAGAAGCTTTGTTAGTTCGGTCATACCCCACTTGTCTAGCCAGAGTCACTCAACAGCGCACAGACAAGCTGCTCTTACAAAGCAGTCATGCTTTGGTATATGAAGATCCTATTGTTGGAGACCAGCCCAACAGCTGCTGAGCATTCCAAACTCCTGGTGAGGCTGATACTCCTCACCTCACCAATGTAAGCACATTGAAAATAAGAGAAAAAATACCTAACAGTCATTTAGTCTACAGGCAGTCAGTACTACTTCTTAGATGTTCCACTATGGATCTGCTCACGTTACTGGAGATAATTAGATAACTTGAATCACCACAGGTGACTTGAACTTTACCAAAATAAGAATTAACTCCCAAGTTTCCTGGTTCCTTAGTTTTATACACTTGGTTTGATTCTTACTGCTGACAATTCCAGCTCATGTGGTGTTTATACATCTTTAGATGTCGTTAAATTAAAAAAAAATAAATTAAGACAATAAAACCCAAAATACAGCAACAAAACCTCATTGAATATGGTGTTTTTACATTGAACAGAATGCACATCTAGGATGGATATGGGGAATGACAGAGAAGCAGCAATGCTGTTAAAATATGTGTAGCATGCATTTCTCCTGGATAGGGGCTGTCTGGTTAATAATGCTCATCTCTTTGCATCACCCAGTGCTTCTCCCACTCTCCTTGTAGGTGTCTCTTAAATCCTTTCATGTGGGAAGCTGTAACTGCCTTACACCCCATTTGCTGCTTCCCAAATGTTTCTCTCTGCCTGATGGGCTTATGAACTGAAGGCACTCTAGTGGACTTTCTGTTAGAACATGGACAAAATCTGTTTCTGCCAATCCACAAGAATATTATTCTTAAAAAATATATGCAGAAGGAAGTCCTCTATTTGAGAAGATGCTATGGAAAAAGTACAATAACAATAAAGAGTCAGGTACCCAAGAGTGCAATTTAGACAGACATCACTGGAAGAGTTGCTTTAATTAGAGTGGTTGTTATATCTGTTGCTTTGCTTAAACTGCAGATGTTCCTTCTGCCATCTAGTATCTAGGAGCAAAGACTCCACAGGGACTGGACCCAGGAAGTCTTTTTTTCCCTTCTTTTAACCAAAACACAGATGCAACAATTTACACCAGCTGAGCTTGAACCCCACGGGGCTAGCTGAAAGTCTCTGTGGAACACTTGAGACAGGTAAGACACAAAGATCAAAAAACAACAGCTAGCCAGGAAACAGAGCCTTTTACATAACCTGCAAACCAACCTCATGCTTTTCCAGCCCAGCGCAAGCAGCAACAACCACTGCAAAGCACGTAAAAGCAGAGAACGTGCAGTCCCAGTCAGGGGCAGATAGTGAGGAATTGCCTCCTTAGAACTGGATCCAGCACCCTTGATCCTGCCTGACCAGGCCAAATAGGTGTGGATAAACACTTCTTCTGGTCTGCTTGAGTACATATCTCCTAATGCAGCCCAGAATCCAATTTGCCTTTATCTGCAAGGAGAGCACACTGTGAGCATAGCTTCTTGTCATCAGAGCAAATATTCAGCTTACAGAGGCTGGGACGGACCAGTCTTTCCTGATAAACAGCCAAGGAGTAGGAGGGCACAGACTACAGCCTCCTCTAAATGATACAGGATCTGATCCCATCCCCAGTGTAGCCAAACTACCAGCACCAGTGGGTGTCTGGTCCAGGAGCTGTACTAAGAATATTTAAAATCATCATCATCTTCTTATGCAATTACAGTGCTATCTTGTAGTTAGAGGCAAGGTGGGCACTCAGGTGCTCAGAATGCAAGGCCAGAGTTCGATTTGCCCAGCTCCTGCATGTTCTTGAAATACTGCCCTGTGGTTAGTAGGCTTGTGCCAAGAGAACCAAATCCTGTTTGCCCTTTACTGCAATGCATTTCCCACACCGCTTGGCTAAATGCTCACTCTCGTTTCTACCTCCTACGCTTCAGGCTCCAGCCGACTGTCATCCACTGGGAGCCAAACATTTACTGCATGAAAACCCCAACACATGACAACTAACCTCTCTCAGTGCTTCTGTCAAGGCAACTGCTGCCTTTCAAGCTGATTTCACTGGCTAATTAAGCATGGAGACACACCAGACTGCCAAATGAATGGTTGTTGCAGCATCCATCACTCCAGCAGACTCCAGTCTAATGGGCTAAAAGCTACAGTTTGAGAGCCCAGACCAGCTTGTTCACTGGAATGGAAAACCCATTGTTTACTGTGCTCTAAAATTCCCCAAGTTATAAAGACAGAAAAAACCAAACAAATCCCCTATATTCTCCAGCCTTGAAAACATTAATTATTAATTACTAAGAGAGAAAAAACACCTGCTCCCCTTTTATCATTAACATTTTATGTATTACACCTTTCAGTCTCCTTCCAAACATTAAAGCTCCCAAGGTCCTTCAGAGGTATTAAAAGTACATAGCCATACTAAGTCCCATTTGCCTACAGAGCCATCCTGTCTGTTGTTTCCACCAGGGATGAAGTTTTGTTTTCCTCCCATGGCTGTGCTCAGCTTCCTTTGCGCATGTGCACATGTAGTCTGGATGGAGTAGCTTCCCTATGTGTTTGTTAGAGCATTCTCCTTCCTGTTGACTCAAGAGTTCACACAAAAAATGACTGTGAACTGTAAGATGTTATTGGTTTCTTTTACCCTCTGCAATTGTTTAGATCTTTGTGAAGACCCTGAGAAACAGAGCAGAAGATAAATGGCATTTAGTTACATAAAGTGTAAGGCAACTAGACCAAAAAGAAAAGGGCATTGAGTCAGGCACAAGGATGCTGTGTATCAAAGCTACCTGGAGTGTCCCACATGGCTCCATGCTCACATTCTCACCCCAACTACATCTGAATTTGAAAAAAAAAAACCAAAAAACTAAACAAAACACTTTTTCCTCTCACAGGGAGGAAATAAAGTCTCTTAGACAGGAATAAAGATAAAATCACTTATCTTTAGTAAGGACACTAGATTGCAAGATTAAGATTGTAATTGCTGATGCTTGTCCTGATCAAATCAGGATCTGAACATATTTGTGATAAGAATAATCTCAACACAGCAGATATTTCTTTGAATGAAAATATTTTAAAACTAAAGAATGAAGGAAGAATTTAAATTGCCCTATTGGCATAAAAAGACTAGAAAAATTACTGCAAGTACATTTAAATTGGAACTCTAGTCAAAAAACCACCACGGATGTTTACAAAAAATAAAATTAAAGTTTCACTAAGTATTTAAATGTGACCTCAATGTATAATTTCAAATCCTTTGAGAAAGGCACAACATTATAACAGTGTATTCATCAGAGCCAAAGATTTTACAATCTGAAAAAACCCCCGACAACCTATTTTACATTTATATCCCAAATGAAAGAGCCAAGATAAAAAGAATAACTTGCTTCTTGACCTAGTAATATTGACAGAGACAATAATAATATTTCTGATGTTTAAATTTGGCTCTGATAGATGAGGAAATGATTAGTGAACTTGATTTCTTAAGAGAAGAGATCAGCAAACATCGGCAAAAATATATTTATTAGGGTCTAAGTAGATAGCCAGAGAATGGCTATCTGGATTGGGCAGATTTTTGCTGTGGATTGACAATTAAAACAATAGTTACAATCAAAATACAGCAGATGTACTGTTTTGACCATCTCCTGCAATGGATTACTTCGCTATGAGAATTTTAAGTAACATTTAAATGTTTTAAAGTGAACAGACTACCACACATCTTTTGTCTTTTTTCAAATGTGACCTTAATTCCCAGCTGCAATTTCACAGCCAGTGGTGTCACTCCAACAGGCTGCTACAGTGGGGAAGGGGCAGGGCAGGGTCTGTCCCTGGGGATGTGTGGAAGCATTAGACACCACTGGCCAGCCAAGGACCAAAGCCAACTCAGCATCTGCAGGGAAAAAACAAAGCCAAACAAACAACCAAGCAAACAACCAGGAAAATCTCCACATAACCAGGAAGGTATCAGGGAATACCTGTAAATAAGTAGTTTTGATTGAACCTCTCCCTGTTTTTTCCAGCATCTCTGTTTCAGTCTACTCCAGGTCAGCTTTCTTGCCTGTCTTCTGCTATTCATCATCCTCCCCTGTTCCCTTCACTCCCATTCCTGCCTTGTTCTTCTATGTAGTCCACTGTAATTCTATTGCCAGAAAAAATACAGACACAAAATACTTGTTCTCATTTGGCTGTACATTCTTGTGCATCTATCCTCTTGACCCAACTAGCAACCTGCACAAGGAAGCAACCACCTCCAGTCCTTTCAGCACCACCAGATGCAGTGGGGATAAATTCTTCTTGATCCTCTCACAGTCTCACTGCTGTGCAGGTAACAGAAGATGAAACCTGCAAGATCCCACCTGTGACAGCCTCCAAGGAAACTTTCCAAGTCACCATCGCACTCTGCAAAGTGCCACTTAATAATGACCACAGGCTAGAAGATGAGAATGTCTTAGAAGATGAGAAGGTCTTAGAAGACAGATGTTTCTCTGATGAATAGATATAAAAACACAATGAAGTGTTGCCTGCGTTTGTAATGGGAGTTTCAAGGTAAGGAAATCTAAGAAAGTCCATTTTTCAAAAAATCAAGTGGTGCCAGCCTTTTCATGAAAATTCTCTCCTGCCTCTGGGATGCAAAAAACCACACTATAGAATGTATTCCCAGCCTTCCACCCTCCTGCTTTTCCAGTGTTTTCAACATTAGATGATAAAATGCTGTTTGTTATGCTGGCTTCTAGCACCAGATCTCCACACTAGAGCATCTGCACGCAGCATTATCATGCTTTTGTAATTTCTGCCCCAATTCTGATCAAGTAGCAAGAGCCATTAAACACAGGGTCAGCTCTTGCAGACCTCACTACACAATTGCATGGCACAAAATCACTCCTGATTCATAAGCATCAGCTTTGTAATACTCAACTGCAAGAGAATTTTTCTAAACTTGATGTATCTCAAAAAATAGAAATTACTGAAACACACAGAGCAGAAATGACTAAATCTCTGATCTAAGCTCCAAACCTTTTACATGTGAAGTACCTCCCTCTAAGCAGTGTTTTTCCACCTCAGTTAAGTAATACATGTTAGGTAACCAGAAATAGAAGTTGCTTGAAAGCTGCCTTGTTTACCAACTTGTCTTTGATAAAAACATAGATCTGAGGTGAATAAGTTAATTTTGCAATGACACAAAAATAGCTTCAATGAGTTTATGTCATGTAATTAAGACAAAAGGGAATCACAGTGGTGTTGGATCAAGGGTTGGACTTGATGATCTTGAAGTAAAAAGTTTCCTTTCCATAATTTTCCGTAAACATTTCTCACCTACATAAGTTTTACTTTTTAAGTACTCATGCCTATCTGATGAGTAACACAAAGTGATTGTGGTCATGCCAAACTCAAAAAAAAGAGTTATATCCCAAAGTTCAAGCTGAAAGAAATGTTTACTTGCAGAACAGATATGTATTTTTAATTCCTCTCCAACTAAAGAAAGACCTACCCAGTCTTCCCAAGAAATAGTATTGGCCTTGACCAGTTCAGCTGGGATTAATTTAAGGAGCATGACAAAGCATGGTCAGCTCTAAGAGCATTGGATTGCAGAGAGCCCAGCAATAAACACCAGTGTTACTGCAGAATGACATGAAGGGACAGATACTCAGATGCTATATATTGTTTTTTGTGTAGAAAATATTGAAATCAAGGCTGTAACACACCAGAAACATATTTGTTGTTTGTTTGATCAAGATCAGTAGCATTTGGGCATTTTATGGTTTTTGATCCTGATTTAGGAACACCCTAAATCATGTGCTTTAAGGTCTACCAGTTCAGAAACATTTTTTTGCTGTAGTGAGCTAGTCCTACATCTTTGTAGGATAGATAGACATTGAAGTCTATTTCCATCAACTGTCTGGTGACAGCATCTGAATTTCAGAAATTGTTGTCCCTGGTTTGAACATCAGCAGATATGGCTCAGCTCCTCATGATTCTCTCTACTAGCAAAGGCACAAATGCATGTGTTTTATAACCAAGAGGGGAAAAAAATTGCTGGGATAACTTTACTGTTGTCATTGTAAAATTCTCATTCCTATTAAACAAGAGCAGGTGTTTTGCCAGCTTAGGTTTATTGAACTTGACTAGCAAATAGTTCCCTTTCAATTAAAAAAGGTCATTTCCATGGTTTGCTGCAATGCTTCATGCAAATGAAGGCTCACAGACAAGCTACTGTGTGGAGAAAATGAGTTAAATTTCACCAACAACAGAGAGTAAACAACAATCTACTTTAAACAAACACATTGCTCTGTCCATAACTGAACACAGCAGGGTATTGCTCTGGCCATGAACATGTTTAAGTGTTTATTTAAGCTTGCAGAGCCCATAGGAGAATTCAAGCATCTGAATCATCATGCCTATATGGGTAGTTCTTTGAACTGAACAGTGAGAGACACAAAGACATAGAGCTGTTGGAGAGAAGCAGGGATGGCTGGTCAGGAACTAGTGCATCCATGTCCCCATGTCCACAGATGTTCTTGGGACACGCTGGTCCTGGGCACCTACACACACTTTGCCCTTATGGCAACATTACATTTTATTGCATCTTTCTCTCAGAGCCTCCTCTTCCCTTTCTGGAAGAGTCTCCCCATCTCCCCCACTTGCTCAGAGTGCAGTGCTCTCAGCTGCCAGGCCTAGGCAGGATTTAAGCTTTGCTCTTAGGTGGCTGGGCCAAAATTTTACACCAAGATTCATTGGATGTCATCAAGACAGCGGAAAATTATTTCTGTGAGAACATACATACACATCAACATTACTCCATTAAAGAAAGCCTATTTTTTTGTGTACTCTACAAAGTAACTCTCCACTCTTGCTGCTGATGTAATGAGATCTGTCCAACATTTTAATTTCAAAAGCAGTTTTGGATAACAAATCCATCTCCCCCACTCTCAAGCAAAAAAGAATCCAATCTCTAGGAAGTAAATCAATAACAGCATTAAAGGAGGACTTCCTGGTAAAGACAGTTTGGGAATTAGATTTATTTTTTTTTAATGCCAAGGGATGAGGCTATTGCAACTAATAACATAGGAGGTATTCAATTTCTTTCCAGCCATACCTGAATGCACCCAATTTCAACACTAATATATCATGAATTTGATCAATGTCATGGTACTTTTCCAGTAAGTTACTCAAATCACTGATGCATTTGAAGTATAGGTGGTGTTTGAAAACAGTGAATGAACCCTTACCAAAGAAAAATTAAGGTTGAATTATAAAAGCAAAAGCAGGCAATTTAACACAACGATGTAAATTAGCCTTTCAAAAAATGAGCATTTTCCCTTTAGTCAGCCTAGCAGTACATAGGGAAAAGCCCTCATGTGCTGAAGAAGGCAAGATTTCTTGACCCACAGTCCTAATGGCCTCACAGATTTCCATGACTTATTATTCCTAAGAGAGGCACATGAGCTAAATGCTGGCAGAGATCCTGCAACAACACAACAGATCACATCACTGTCCACCTGTAGGGAGTAACCTCTCCTGCAACAGCTGTAATAAGGACCAAGGAGCATATTCATATTATTGGATGAAGCTCTCAGTCTTCTCATATCAGAGACAAGAAGTGAAAGACCCTATGAGCCAAGACACTGAAGTTCATTAATTTGCTGGTCTCTGATACAAGGGCTGTGCAATGATCCTGACAAAAGAAGTAAATGCAGACATTTTTTCTGGTATTCCCACAGTGGCATCGGGTCATGCAAATATGCAGACTGTGCTCATATGACTTTGCAATTCATGTTTTCTGACCCTCTCTCCAGAGCAGGGATGTGTTAGAGATATCTTTGTACGTGGCTGTTCTTAGAGGATGGAGGGCAACAGAACCCAATCCCACAGCTGAGATTTCTTGTCCCTCAAGAATTACAGTGTTAAATTAAAAAAGTATAGATAAGAGCTATGTCAAAACTAATACATCTACGTCTAGGCTAGGAAGAGTTTGGTATGGAAGTTTTGTTATGATTAGACATTTGCTGGTATTTTCTTGCCCACTAAGAGAAGTATTTTGAAAAACTCCAATCACAGTAGAACAGATTGGGAAATATACTATTTTCCTCTTGGCTTTTAAAACAGAGAAAGATTACACACCTTTTTGCAGTTTGAGGGCTTGGTTCCCATCCCTCCCTTATGTTGTTAGAGCTCTACAGTGATAGATTAAGTGAGATGTTCCTCATGCATTAGCCACCGGAAGTGTTGCCAAGTATTATTAACTCTTTGAACTGCTTCTCTTCCACCTCTCATACACTTTCTGTGCAGTTTTAAACATGTATCTATTCTGCTTTCTATTTCAATGTGCGGTATTCAGCATTTTAGCTGGAGATTCCAGTATCTCCTCAGGATGCATCCTTCCACACCAGGGAAGCAAGAGTGACAGGCCATAAGTGCCACCTGGTCCTTTGAAGGGAGCAGAATTTGACTAATTGATAAAGTTTGCTCATTCTTTGACAGGCAAACACACTTGTTGATTAAATATCACTAAGAACTCAAGCCAAGAGCAGATTGTGGTCAAAGAGGTGCCTGGGTATTTTTGGGCTGCAACATAACCTCAAGATGACAGAACAACTCCTGGTTTTGTGCCTGCTTGAATTTATCCCTATTTATATGTAAGAGAAAAGAAAGCAAAGCCAGGCTACATGTAATCACTACCTCATTTTAGCTATATATGGCACATGCAGTTAATCACAGAGATTTAAGACAAAAGTATTTTGTTGACAACTATTTGGGCAAGTGGGGAATAACCATGAATGGGAGCAGAGTCTTGCAGACTTGGTCCTGCTGGACTCTGAGCAATGCTGTGATTCCTTTATCTCCAAATATAGGGCTAACAAATTACACTGGAATTGCCCTGAACAATATAGTGAGTGTCTTTCCCATCAGAAGCCAGACTACAAAGCAAAGGGGCAGAGAGGGAAAGGTGTCTTTCCTTCTCTGGGAGAGCAAGTTCTGCCTCCAACTCATGACCATTTCTTGCTGATACTGGAAGAATCAGCTGGGAGTGAAGGAGGACATGGAGGCACTTAAAAAACTCACAAGGAGGTGGATTATCCAGCACTACAGAATCCATCTCTGTCCATATTGTTTGTGTTTCTCCCCCAAGTCTGACAGGTTGAATGGCTCTTTATGTCTGGAGAACAGGCAGCTTTTACTGTATACACAGAAATTTCCAGGTAAGAGTCTTATCAGTTTCAGCTATTATTTCAGTGGGAATTTCTGAGCTATAGAGAACAATACTTTGCTTGAAGCGTGGATAGCTGCAAGAAAACTGCTAGCTGAGAGTTATTCACATTTATTGGTCTGTAAATCATTTCACTGTCTCATCAAAAGTGCTAGGTTAGAACACGACTTTGTGTTTACTTATAGAGCTCCTTTCATCTCAGAGGGATTACATCAGCACATGCTGGCATGCAGCTACCTCCGGGGTGTTATTCTGTTTCCATAAAAGCCATGGAAACACTAACAGTGCAAAGTGTGAAATCCAGAGAGAGCAGCAGAGCGCTGTGCAGGCTCAGGCCAAGGGGCTGCCTAGCTCAGCATCCTGAGCAGCACAAGCAAATGTAGACACCAGAGGAAAAAGCATGGCAAGCATATGTCTTTTAAAAAAAAATTTAAAAAAAAATAACACCAAAAAAACCCAAATGAGCAAACAAACAAAAAAAAAGGATACTTCTCTTTGCATCCTTCAAGTCTTCTCAGTTGAGAGCATTTCCTGAATCCCTATGACAAACTTTTGCATCCACAGCTTTCTCTGGCAAGCAGCTCCACGTCTGCTGCCTGCTGTGTGAAAACCCACTTCCTTTTCCTTGGTTTGATTGTCTCCCACTAGCTTAGTTTGCTCTGACTCCTAGTTCTTGTACTAGAAAATAGTTTGAGGCTTGAGGACACACTAAACTGGGAGGAAAGAGAAAAGCTCATCATATGTAGAGTTCTAGGATAATTTTTTTTCCCCCAGAATAAGAGAGAAAACCAGATCTTGGCAAACCCTGAAAATCCTTTGAGAGCAAGTATTTTAACACAAATATTATACTTTCTTAAAATACCAAGGGAAAAAAATGAGGGGAGAAATACCCCTTCAGTTACTTGAGGTGAGGTTTGCACAAAATGCTGCTTTTAACAGCCTCAGACACAGAGAAGGTTTTTGTTGGGTTTTTCTGGTTTGGTTTGTTTGTTTGTTTTTGGTGAGGTTTTTTGTTGTTGGTGAGGTTTTTAATATTCAGAATAATTGCCCAGAATCCCAAATAAAACAAGTAGCCCCTTACACGCCTTCCAAATGCTGGGATCCAGACTCACTACAGCTGGCAAGAGTGCTACTTTTTGACCCCACAGCATCCCTCCCTTCCCTCCTTTCTGATTGCTTTCTTGCTGGCACCTTCAACTACCTCTTGCCTGTGTCATGAAACCAAAGGTTGCTAGAAAAAGTGGCAAACACTCCAGCTAAAAACTTTCTGGCAGCACAATCTGTCTATGACGTCAAGTGCTGTTTATTTCAATTAGAAAAATTAATGAGCTTTTCTGCAGTTGGAGCACTGCAGGAGGGCTTGGAGACATCAGGAGATTAAAAACATTGATATTAAATATTTGATGTATTTCAATATGGCATCTCATTTTCTCCCCTATTAATGGAGGTGTTAACATCTTACATTTGAAGCGAAGGCAGATTACATTCCATGTTAGATTAGCTGCTAAAACACTATCTTGCATTAAGTATGTGCAAAACAGAAATTGCAGTTGCCGTGAAGTGCAGACTGGATTTTAGAATATTTCCTTCTTCCACTTTACATACAGCAAATTCCTTACATCTCACCTTGTAACTTGACAGGCTACAAGTTATGCTTCTACACCTAACTTTTCTTAATATGTGAAGTTTTCTGCTAGAATAATTCACACTGACACCAACCAAGAAAATCATAATTCTCATTACATCTCCAGAAAACAACACAGAAAATTAGGTAGTAAATAAAGCTGTAAAGCAATGAATTGAAACTGGGAAAACCAATTTCAGAATGTAAGTAATAACGGCTGCTGTGTTTATGACAACTAGCATTATCCTAATCCATACAGAGTTTCTGGATGTTTGTGAAAGTGGTCCAAAACAGCTCCCTCACCCTCTTAATGGCAGCAGAAAGTGAGTTTGGATGCATTCACCTGCATGCTAAGTATCAGGCAGCATGTTGATAACATACCTGCCCTGCCGCACTTGAAGATTTCCTGTATGAGCCCCAGTGATATTTTAAATATATTCACGCTTGACTTCTTTAGCTGCCCTTTACAAGAAGTCTGGAAGTGCTGGGTGAGCTTCACAGTTCACAGAAACAGACAGATATGCACAGATACAAAGCAAGTCTTAAAAAGGCAAATGGGCAAATGACTGTAAGGCTGCTCAATAAATCTTGCTTATAGTTACAATTAAATGCTGCCATAAATAATTGTTATTTTCCATGGAGGTTTTTTTTGTTAAAAAAAAAAAAAGTAATACCCAGATGGTTCTGCAGTTTTTGTTCAGAAGCCTAAAGCAAATCAGCACAAAATCCTATGTCATGCCCAGGGGAATAAACAACGTTCTTCCATGAACTTTGACTCAATTGAATGAGTCAATCCATTTTCTTTTTCACTTTCTGTTTTGAAAAATGCAGTATTTGTTCATGTCTGTATAAAGCATGCACTGTTGCAAAATGTGAGATGTCTTTTATTGTTAAACATAGGGGATTTTGACAGACAGAACCCTGTGTTACACTTCTAGGTCCTTGCTGAAATTTGGTACTGAACACAGCTGCTCGAATCAGGGGAGTATCCATCATAGGTGCCCAACAGAGGAAGATCTTACTGTTGAAGATTTTATTGTTGATCCTCAGCATCAATTAAAATACCCTATATATTATAAGGCTTTAAATGTGGAGCTAACAGTATGTTCATGT
Organism: Sclerurus mexicanus; assembly: GCA_013396755.1. Classification (NCBI taxonomy): domain Eukaryota; kingdom Metazoa; phylum Chordata; class Aves; order Passeriformes; family Furnariidae; genus Sclerurus; species Sclerurus mexicanus. The sequence goes on from VWZF01005810.1 coordinate 605,591, forward strand.
AAAGATTCTACATACAAAAATAATCATGACTTTAAGAATACATTTTCTTTTATATGCCTTGGATATATTTGGTTAAAATATAGGCTAAAGAGGAAAGAAAACTATGAAATGGAATGGGAAAAATTTTCCCAGTCAGAATTTCGAAGTTTTTGCTAAGAAGTCATTCTAAAGAAGAATTGAGAATATTAAATAAATAAAATATGTTGCTTCAAGAGCCAGTGATTCATTTTGACTTGCATTCTGTATTCCATAGAAATAAAAACAAGATGTTTTGACAGCATTCTGACAAGATTATTAGCAGTGATTAATCAATTCCCATGAAATGTTTCAATTTCAGCAGGAAACTAGAACTGCCAAGATTGTTGATGGCTCTGATAGAATCACTGCAACAAAACCTTCATAGGTGACCATTTCTGCATGTTTATACAGAATGTGTTTCATCCATCTGTATTAACACACATAATTTGTTCCTGTGGTTAAATTTTATTTTATGTACACCAGCCTGTAAAATTCAACATTGTAAGGGAAGAAGCTTCAGCTAATTTTTGTAGTTATGTTAACATCCGTAACCCTCATACATGCAGGCTTCACAGACCTCCAAGGAAAACTCTGCAGAAGCAATGGTCTTTGCTTTACTGGAAAACAAAACCAAAACCATTTTGCTTCCATTTTAGCAGGGCCTGTTGCGACAGGACAAGGGGTGATGTTTTCAAAGTGGAGGATGGTTTATTTAGAGTAGATACAGAAAAGAATTGTTTTGCCATAAGGGGGGTAGGGGTGAAACACTGGTACAGGTTGCCCAGAGAGGTGGTAAGATGCCACATCCCTGGAAGTATTCTAGGTCAGGTTGGACAGGGCTCTAAGCAACCTGACCTAGCTGAAGACCTCTCTGCTCATTGCAGGGGGCTTGGACTAGATGACCTTTAAAGGTCCCTTCCAACCCAAACTATTTCATGATTTTATGATTCTATTCCCAAAGACTATCCTTTTGTACATTTTATTAATCTCTTCTCAGGCTCATACTACAGTGTCTGCCTGGCCACACAGATTTTCAACACAAATACAGAAGACAGACATTTGGCAACTCTCATAAATACAGACAGATCCTTCATACTTGCTGGGACAAAGCATCATGGAAGCTTCCAAGTTCCACTCAAGAAGCAGCACAGGTTCTTAAAGAAAGACATTTTCTTTATTTTCAGTGATGCTTACAAGTGGCAGAAATAAACAGCTGAGGCCCTGGAAATGGGCTACACTGGAGCTGCCCCGAGGGGAAGCTGTATATAAACCTTTACCAGAGAGGATGCTGGATATGGTTTTTTGGCTCTCACCCATTTGCCTGTATTTCACTCTTTAACCTGCTGGCCTCACCTGTCTTCTCTGCCCCAGAATGTCTGTTTCATACCATTATCCCATGAATTCCCTAGTTGCCACAGTTACATCCTTACAGGTAAAGCATAGGTCTAGAAAAAGACACCCTCAACACAGCCATAGGCTCAGGAGAGGGAAGTAATATTTTCTGACACACAAATTTCTGAAATGTTTATTTTGTCAATTGGTACATAGTGTAAAGCCAACCAAAATTATCAAGGATCAGTACAAACACATGCACACTCCCTGTAAATTTTCCAGGTTTAGTACTCCTGGTTCGTGTTGTTTAGCAGCTGCCCAGCTGTGTACTCAAAAGCACACAATGAGGCTCAGAGCTGATTTCATGTGACTGTGAATGAGCAACCTTGCCAGCACTGTGTTACAGGCAGCTAGTCTATTATTGAAGATGTGTGCATCAAAGAAGAACAAGGAAATCTATTTGTGGCCTTTGTCATCTTCCCTCACACCAGGGTGGCCCCAAGACTGCGACTGGCACCTGCTATCAAACACTGTACAGAAGTAAGGCACTGCCTGCATCTACACTGGAAAGCCAGAAACATCATTATCTTTGTTTTCTCTTTGAGAACAATACTGGCATCCACAGAATCAAAGAAAGGCTTACATTGGAAGGAACCACTAGGCAAGTTTAATTAAAGTCTCATCCAACCTGGTCTTCAACACTTCCAGGGATGGGGCAGCCACAACTTCTCTAAGCAACCTGTTCCAGTGCCTCAGCACCCTCTGAGTAAAGAATTTCTTCCTAATTAAACCTTTCCTCTTTTAGTTTAAAGCCACTGCCCCTTGTCCTATCATTACCAGCCTGCATAAAACAGTTGCTCTCTCTCTTTGCTGTAATCCTCAAGAGAAGGCACTGCCCTCAGTCAGGCACAGCTGTTGGCAAGCAGCCTCCTCTATCTGTGCTGGACTTTATAAAAGGTTGCTCTACCCAGCACAGAAATTTCAACAGAAGGGAAAGGGTCTGACATTTTGCATCATTTAGTTAAATGCCAGATATCTGCAGGGCACAAGAGGGCACTCCGTGTTCCCACTCAACCTTCTGCATCCTTCCATAGGGATCTGGAGTCCGTGTCTGGGCATTGCATCCTCCCCCTCAGCCCTGCACTGTGGAGGAGGCAGCAGCTCTCCACTTCAGTACATCATCTGTCAGTTCTTGGTGATGCCATATTCTTCTTCATCCTCTTGGACTGTGTCTTTACAGAACATGCCTATAAAGATTAAGCTTTCGGAGAGCCTTAAGTGTGATGAGACCACCCTTGGAGATCTTGCACTGGTAAGACTCTGGTCTTAACTCATAGTTTTCCAGTTTAAGCTGAAGGCAGTTGCCTAGACAACAAGTCTGATTCAGCAGCAGGGAATTGTCAGGGCAACCATCTCTGGCCATACCTGGGATGTGCCAAACAGCATAACCAGCCACCAGACATGGAAGGCCACACCCAAAAAATTGCAAGTTTAAAAGTATATCTACCAGGTTATCTGTTTGCTAAGCCAAAGATACTTTGCACTTGCCCATCTCAGGAACCTATGTAGTTACTCCACATAAAGAAAGAAAATTATTCTGAATTTTTATGGCAAAGAAAATAATCCTGTCTCAGCATAATATGTATCCACATAACATGGCTATGTACAGACCTTCCATGGTTTGTACAGAGCATCTTCTGTTTACATTGCCACTGTCTTTTGGGGGATATCACTGATATAACATGGGAGAAAGCTCAGTGTTGTTTACGAAGAGTTTGCTCTTCATTTCTTATTGGCCCTACCGGAAGGAACTTTTGTTTATTTCCAATTTTAAATATTTCTTCTACTGTGCTTTCTTTTAGAGTATTTACACTTTCACAAAATACATGTCCAAAATGTACTGAAGGGCGGGTGGGGAGAGGGAAGTCAAGTCACAATAGTATGTAGTCATCTATTATGTAAATTAATTTAGAGGCTCTTGGAAATACTTGAATTTTTTTTTCTCCAAATTTAGCCAGTCTTATGAGATATTAATTATTAATTTTTCCAATATATTTCAAACAGCGCAATCATAATTAAATAAAATACCCACTTACTTTACATGACCACCTTCCAACCAATAAAGAAATCACATGGCACAAAACAGAACACTGGCAGAGCTCCTGAGTACCTGCCTTTGAGTTTCTCTCCTGTGCTCTGTATGCTGTACTTCATCTCTCTGAGAATTTCATTAGGGAAGTAGAAAATTATAGCTGACAGTCTGGTTTCCTTTCCCAAAACGAACATACACCAGAAAAACTTTCATCTCCAAATGCCAAAACCACTCTCAGCCAGAACATGTGGGCTAGGCTTCAGAATTTTACTCCGACTTGTTTCAGAGTTATATGTCTGTGCCTGTCCAGGTTATACCAGGCTCCTTTATTTCTATATCAACTTCATCCAGTCTTACAGACTTCGTCCCAGCTGCCAGACGCCCCTGGCTGTCTAACCCCCAGCACCAAGTTCACTGTAAAAACTTAAATGGCTGATACTTATCACTTACTGCATTGAATTACAGGCAGGGCTCTGCATTTTAATGTCTATTTCCACTATTTTAAGGATATGGATTATTTTGGTGGGAGCTGGGGCTAAGGCTTTTTGTTTATTCTTCTCTCTCACATACTTCTGGCAAATTTTGCTCAATTTCACCATACTCCTGCTTAAAACTGCTGTAAAGAAAAGTCTAAAGACAGCTTTTTTGTTCTTTCATAAAGATCTATACTGGATTTCCAGTGGTCTGGACCAAAATTTAAATCCCGGCCCTTGGCAAGCTCAGCTTGGATAATAAGAACCACACTGCTGGACAATCAGCGCTTCCCTTTCCCTGCCAGCTTTTGCCAATATTGCGAGATGACTGCATAATGCAAATAAACATTTCATAATATAAAAACATATCCCTCCAAGCCCTCTGCAACTCTGATTCTCAGGCCAGCTCAGTGTGGCCACAGATTTGTTTCTGTGAGTGGAACTGTCCTCCTTCCTGTGTGCCCCAGTACCCCTGGCACCTGGGGGATTGGTGCCTTCTGTTTCAGAAACAGTGATTTGTACCCCAAAGACAGATTTCTGCCCAACATCGTGTAACTTGAGCGTCTCAGAAAACCATATGCCTGTTTCCAAGGAATACAATGATTTTCTTGTCTATTTTGCTGTCCAGTGAAGTACTATATATATTGCTATATATAGCAAGACACCTTACCTACCAACCTCAGCACCCACAGGCAACCAAGCAGACCATCAGCCATGTTACTTGTCCTGCTTGCCACAGGTCAAAGGAACTGTTATGTTTTCAATTCTCCATGAGGACCTGTGACTATTTTCATATGCCTCTTTTCTAACCTATGTGTGCAAGTGTCAAGTTTAGGATCAGAAATGACACAGGAATGAAGAGCTGTATGCAGTATTTTAAGGAGACCAAGGAAAATTGGTACTTCTCTAAACATATTAGGACTTTTTCAGCAGTCAGCCAAAAGGTAACCTATTTCCTACACTTCTAAATGCTAGATCTCTTATTCACTTATGTTTTGGGAGTTTTTTTATCCTAAATGGGCTTTTTAGATCAACTTTGTTCACTCAAAATATGCCACAGTTACAATTTGAAAAGCATACCTGGATTTCTTTAACAGATTGATGCTCCATCTAAATCACAGCTTAACCAGAACAGGACTGGAAACTTGCTATGTAAAAAGAGGCCATACTTGCAAACTTATTAACTCAATTGTGATTAAAAAAGTAAACTCAGGTGACCTGGATTGAAACTCAACTCACCTGAAAAATCAAGCATCTGAAAAAATAAACATGTGTCCCACGTGAAGTAATTCCTTAATTAGTGACAGTGAAGTAATGAGTCTCATCAGTTACTGTTAAACAACAAAGAAGGCATTATCATATATATCTGGCAAACAGCTCTTGATTAGTTGAGAGATATATTTACAACAAAGATAATTGCTAATAACAGGAACCATTTCACATTCAATGTACAAGAGACTAAGAGCCAAAAAATATTTCAGAAGCATAACAGTGATTTTGTGATTGTTAAAAATAGCATTTTTGTTAATGCCTCCAAGCCTTGAAGGCAAAGCCATGCTCCGTCTGCCCCAAGATTTCTGCCTTTTGCATTTACAAAATCACAAGGTATTACAAGATGAATGCATGTGAGTTATCTTCAAGCTCTTCCTGATGACTTAGTAACAAACAACTTGTATATAGCCAGTGGAGAACTGGAGTTTGAAGACCACATCTTGGAAATCTAAAATACACTGAAACCTCAACCAATAAAATGGTACTTTGTTAAAACTGCACCCTATGGGAAGCTTATATAAAACAATGCTGATTCATAAATACCAGAGTGGTAATAAATACACAAAAATTGTTGGTTCAGCTATTTTATCTGTCTTTATCTGTTCTTTAGTACCTGGTGTAGGAAATGCGTGGCATTTCACCTGCATCAAAGTCAGCCAAATCAGATGCAGCAACAGCACCTACAGCGACAGGTGTATTAAACTGCTTATTCAAATCTCACTTTCAATTCACCTGACACAAACCCTAAGTCATGTAACAACATTTTAAAAAATGTATTTAAAACTCACAAAGTCTGTCATGGGGCCACTACGTCACATTGAAATGGAGCACCAGCCACCTGTACTGTCACTGCTTTGGTGTGCTTAAAAAAAACTGGTAAATCTCCATGACCACTAAGGACATAGAGTAGCTCAAGCTGAAGGAAGCAACTCAGTCTCCACCATCCTTCCTCTACTTTGTGATTTAAGTGATGGAGGCTTGCCTTGCTTTCATAGCAAAAAGGATTGGGTAGAGTTACTAAAAATGTCTGTTTTAGAAAGGAGAATGAGCAGGCTCAGAACTAGTTAAATTACAAACACTTCTGCACTATTCTCACATTTCATTGTGATAGTCTCAATTACAGATGACAGTTTCTATTATCAGAAAAAAATGCTCTGAGTGAGAAAAAAAATTAAAGTTCGTGGATCTGGCAGGTCTCGGGAAGAAATCCCAGCCCCATGTTAGCAGCCTCCTCATTCTTGCTCACGAAGGCTTGACCTGCAGGGAGGGAGGAAAGCCTGCTCTGTCATTAATCACTGTGTCTCCCAGATATCTTGTTCTTGGAGACAAACAATTCACCTAGAGGCCTCTGAAAAGCAGGAGCAGCACACCACTGCGCTTTGGCATGACTGCGTGAGTATGACATAGTTGGACAAAAAAGCCTTTTTATTCCCCCTCCTACAAGAGCCTCAGGGGGATTCAGCTTCCTCTCAGTACCTCCTGCAATCTACATAAAGCTATTTTTTGCCACCGGGGCTCAGTGCTGAGTGACTGAGCACTCTGGAGTAACACTTCTTGGTAGCACTTATTCTTGGTAACCAAAGAACCACTCCGGAGCTTGCTCATAAAACAAGTTCAAAGCGGGGTCCAAGACTGGTTTCCCCTAAGTTTCACAATAGCTGGAGGGTAAAGGATAGTCCATTTTCTATAGACATATTTCCTAACCTTCCAAGCAGCTCTGCCTCATACAGCATTGAGCATTTTCAGTGATGGCCATGATGTGTCCGAAGAGCTGAACTGCTTCTCTTCTAATCCATGGGGCCACTGATACCACTAATACTATTTTTCATGATACAAACTCCAGGGAAGAGACATAATTTCCTAATTACATCAAAGTAATGTTTCTGATGAGCATCTTAAGTCATCAAGTAGGAATAAGGTGTATTTATTCAATTAATTAGAGCTTTGAAATGATTTAATGAAAAAATGAAAAGGAATTATGCTTTGCAACATGACATATATTGGGAGGTAGAGGGGAAGAAAGGAATGCATGTGTAGGGTTTGAGGCAGGGGACCTACCTAAGCTTACCACAGCTGAACTTAAAAGTAGGATTTGGTTGCAAGTTTGGGAGGAGGGTCCCCATTCCCTCTGCCCTTTGGTAACAGGTATTTTGAGACTGTGGAAGAGGAAAGGCAGGCACATGCCATCGACACCTCTGCCCTATTTCCTAAATGAGGAATCATAGAATGGTTTGGGCTGGAAAGTAAAGATAATCTAGTTCCAACCACCCTGCTGTGGCCAAGGATCCCAGAGCTGGATGCAGCACTCCAGGTGGGGTCTCACCAGAGCAGAGCAGAGGGGCAGAATCCCCTCCCTTGACCTGCTGGCCACGCTGCTTTTGGTGCAGCCCAGGATACAGTTGAGTTTCTGGGCTGAGAGCACACATGGCTGGCTCATGTTCAGCCTCTCATCCACCAGCACCCCCAAGTCCTTCTCAGCAGGGTTGCTCTTCATCTGTTCATCTGGACTTCCCTTTGCATTTCTTTTGAAAGAAGCACTCAGAATGCAGTCACCACTCCCATCCAGACAGATTCCATGGCAAGGGACAGCACCTGAGAGCAGAGAGCAGTTTGCAGCTCTGCACCTAAGGACAAGAGGAAATCTGGCATGAGTTGAGCCTGTTTCAGCTTCTGGAAACCAGTCCTCAGTAATCAGGTTTGCTGGCAGCATCTGCACTGCTACAGCAGCCACTATTTGATGGTGCCTTTTCCTGCTCATGCTCTAGTTTAGATGCCATGGTTAAAAGAAACAGGACAACACATCAATGACAAAAAACGGGACCAGCTCATGTTCTGCAGACCTTACAGCTTATACTTCTTCAGTCTACGACTAAACCTTTCTGTCCTGACAGAGACTGTGTGCCCTGGGAGCAGAGGGACTATCCAAAAGGTAGTACTGCAAAGGAGCCCCAGTCTGCACAGTGTCCTCCCTTTTCTGCAAAACACAAACTGTTAATGGGGCAACAGTACATGCAAGGTAATAAGGCAGCAAAGAGTGGGGCCAAGACCTAAGAGGCATTTACACCAAACACAGGCATTTTGGGAGAGTCTGTGTGACCCATCAACACCATCTCATGCCATCTACATCACTCAGGGCAAACAAATCATACCATTTCAGATTAAATTTTTAAAAAAGTCATACCAGTCTGGCATTTCCAATGGTGCCCAGTCCTGGGTATTTTGGAGAGAGACATCAAGGAAATCCTCCCTCCCTTGCACTCTGACATACAGTGTCTTCTGCTGGCTAGGTGCTTTGTGGTGGTCACCTGGAGCAGGTCCTAGCACTCCCTGAGCATTCCCAGTTGCTGCTACCTGTGGAGCTGGGCTGCTGGCATATGCAGCACTCCTTCTTCTCGTCTAACCCAGGCCAAGGCCAGTGAGGGAGTGTGGCTCTACAAACTGCAACACAATTACACCTCTAGCCTTATGACCTAGGGCTCATGTCTGATATTAAACTAATTTGATTCACCCTTTTACAGAAGGGAGTCCTACCTGATATTTTAAAATATTTTAATTAAAATAATAAAGGTGTTCCTTTTGTTAATAACTAATCAAGAAGTATGAAATAAAAAAAAAATAAATTAAAAAGAACCAAAAACCCCAAACCCCAAAAAAACCAAGACACAACCAAAAGAAGGTCAGGCATAATATAAGTCCTCTGTACTACAGAGATGCCTGGCTGCAAACCTACCACTGCACACAAGGTTTTCAGTACTGCAAAGCTGTGCTCATTGTACAGCCACCACACGGTAATACTGTTTCAGAACATGATTAATACCTCAAAATAACAGCTCATATTTCTCTGGTCAACTGTCAGATAATATGCTAGTAAGACAGCACAGACTTAATTCAGAAGGCAATTGAATCCTCCATGGGACAGCTCAGGCAAATGAACAGCTGTGAAGATCCACCCTTGTTTTGCCTAACCTTATCCACTGCTAAGGTGCAACAAAAATAATCTCTCTTTTGGTTTTTTATGATAGTCCATCACCAGGGATATAACTGCAGTAAAACTGGAAAGAAAAGACAAGACAGTAAAGTAGAAGAAAAAAGAATAATATAAAGGAGAGGACTTGAAAGAGATGGGAGTAAACAAACTATTCCTAAGCTTCCGGTATTTTTAAAGGGCTATTTCCTGCACCAACACCTTTCCAGACTGGTGGACAAGAATATGGATTTCGTTAAAAAAGAGACATCTAATGGTCCTAAAAGTCTCCTATGATATCCAGAGGTTGCCTGAAAAGCATCAAAGGAAAGGCAAAGTTCACAGTCACAGGACAAGCAAGATGGCAGAGATAGCATGGAGCACATTGGCAGCTCCCAGGGAGCATCGCCAAGGGAATTTCACTGTAAACGTCTAATTCCAGAGACTTCATGTCTTCCAGCATCCAATAAGAAACATTCCTCCTACACCTGGCTGAGCAAAAGATGGAGACTGGCTTGTTGATGTCAGCAATCCAATTCCCTAAAACATACTGGATAACACTTCTTATTTCCTCAGCAATGTTCTGTCTTCTACTATGAGATTATTTTTCTTTTTAAATCCATAGATCAGAGTATTCATAAGCCCAGCTGGGGCCAGCATGGAGTGCGTGAGGCTGCAGTTAAATGTCAGCCCACAAGGCTGTAACCAAAACACAGCTGAACTCAAATTTAATCAGTATAGCTACAGTGAGATCTTCCCCTGGCACCTGTGCTCTTTTCACTTCATCTGGCAGAGTCAGGCAGTGAGGCTGCCCTCATGCACAGCATTCAGGCAAAGGTGAATTTTAAGTCAGACTAGCAAGCATTTAAGAGCAGTCTCATCACACTCACTGGGACCTGAGTATATATTTGAACAGTTTGTTGCATGGAGATGGGGTTTTCAGTAGTCCTTTCCTCCCCCCCAAAAATTTATAACTTATAAACCTGCTGTAAAATGTACAGAAAAACTTGACAGTGTCTAAGTTATAATGGTGCGTAAGTTATAACTTCTAGACCTAATGCATGGAAAAAAATGGCAGTACTTGCGGACAGAATCCAAGTAACAATAGAAAACTTTTTGCATAATTTCTGTGCCATATTAAAAGACTGAAAATGAGATATTTCAGAAAGGCTCATTAAAGGGCTTTAGTATTGTTCTCTGCTAAATAATCTGTTTTATTACTCCCTCTCTTCGTGCCTATTCTTATCCAAGTCACCTACCCTGACTTGCCAACTACCTACACAGGAGTAGTGAAGAGAAACTTAGTAAAAAAATGGATTCTCTATATTTTCAACACTGGCATACATTATTTATTTTACTGTACGCAGAATTCAGAATTTGTGTCCAGCTGTACTGTAACTGAGGTAACATCAAAAAGGCAAACTCAGACACTACAGCTGGAGAAAAAAAGTAATCACTGGTAAAGAAGCCAGACCTGCAACTAGACTCAAGGCCCCATGCCACTGCTGCTCTTTGTGACAAAGTCTGGACCAAACAACCAGCCAGGAAAGTAACAGATAAGATGCTAAGATTCTTTGCAATGTTGTTCTTGGCATAATTCATAAGAACCACAGAAAAGAGGTTTAGGCACATATTTCAAAGCATGCAGAGGGTCCCACAGTTCAGTGAGGGCAAGGTGAAAGCAAAGACAGATTTTTAACAGAAAGATAATTGTCAATGTCAGAAAAATCAAGCTGAGTCAAAGATAAATGCATAACTTCCTCTGTCAAGAGGGTTTAACATAGCAGGAACTGCACTCAGCATCACCCTGCACCCACAATCCAGGGCTGTTCCCACAGCACAGCTGCCCCAGAGTGGGTGGGAATGCTTCACATGGGATGACCGGAGAAACACAGCAGAACACTCACACTTGGTAATTAACAATGAAAGCTTACCTAAACAAGGGCATTTTTGGGTACTGAGATGGGAACAGATCCAACTCGTCTCCCACCTTTAGAGCATCCTTTTGTTTGACTCTTGACTCAGCATCTTATTGGTTTATGTTAACAGATTTATAGGACAGTCAAGACAAATTACATTTTAAAACAACCTATTAGTCCATGCAGATTTCCCAGTGAATGAATCAAATGTACATAAAGACATTACAGTGAACAAAACAGAGTTTGGTCACCACATCCTAGCTCCAGTTGAGCTCCCAGGCACATGTGGGATGCCTGCAGCCCCAACCTGTCCAGGAGGATGCTTGTTGGACGAATCTTGGCTTCATTTCCTCAGGGGCACCAGAGTGGCTGCAGGCAGCAAGGCCTTTTGCCTTATTGGCAGCCAAGAGCTGATGCCCAGAGGAGACAGTAAATATCAGGAAAATATCACCACTTCCTATCCCATCCTCACAAGCAAAAAGCAGTGTATTTGCACTTAATGATACCATATTTGACACGATGTATTTAATAATCCCTGTAGTCAGGCTGATGCTCAACTCTAGGAGCTCCAAAAATTGCAAACATAAATAGCTGTAGCATAGTCTCAGCTCTCTCGCAAAGAGCAGCCCACCTGCACCAGGAACTGATGGGAGGAGTGCACCTTCACATAAGATATAATTCAGACATTGACAAAAGCAGTATAATATTGTGTGGTTGCCTGTTATTTTTCATAAGAGAAAGCAAATAACATCTGTGTGATACAACTCCTTCCAAATACAAGTGGACACTGGGAGCGAAAGCACTGGCTTTAAACAAGTCTGGAACATTAAATCTCAGCTCTTATTTAAGGTTAGTTCTTATTTTTCAGTTCAAAGTTCCTTTTCTTGCTATATATACACCTGTATTCCAAGCACAAGTAAATTACCCTGGTTCTCAATACACCCATTGCTTCAGGAATCATTTTACGTTTGCAAAAGGGTGAATGAAAATAGCCCAGAGCCTGATATGAACATCTTTGACTGTAGAATTCAACATCCCATACTCCTCAAGCTAATCCTCTTACTGTGATTAGCAAAAGAACAGAAGGGTTGTAAGGAGGGACTTAAGTGGGCTTTGGCCTCAGCCTGGGTTCATAGCCCAGACTGGCTCCTATGCTTCTTGCGTGAGTGGCCCAAACTGAATTTCAAAATCCTCATCAATTAAATACATTCAAGGGATTTCTAGAAAGGTGAGAAGAAAAATAAAGCACAATAGAGAGAAAAAAAAATTTATATGGCACATGCTGAAGGTGAAAGGAGTGAAATTTGATGTGGTAGCGACATGGGTGATGCACTTACTGGAAAAATGTGTGAGTGTCTGTGCACACCAAAGAACACACACGGGCAGAAAACCACAGCAGCCTTCGGCATCCCAGGCAAAAATCACAGCTTCCAAGTGAAGGTGACACTTATCTATCAGTGTCTGGATTTTAGGTCTGCTGAAGCACAGTATGTCATGCAAGGAAAGCTACTGCCAAACCCTCTAAGCTTCAGTTCCCACAGTGTGCTGGAACCTAGCTCCAGCCTCATGGCTTCCCAGCTCCCTCTCAATATTTATTATTCCCTTGTTGCTAGTAAGACAAGGCTATAAACTATCTATTATTTAAAAGGCGCTTTTTTTTCCTCCAGAAATCTGCACTGTACAAGTTAGCTCTTTTGAGGTTTTCTTAGATCTATCTAATCAAAACCAACCAAATGCACTGGCCACACACGTCATTCTTGGTTGCCAACATTGCTTCACATGTAGATAAAAATCAAGACACCTGCTCTACATTTAATAATGAACAGCTACCAGTTTCTATACTGGCCTCTCTCTTAATTTTCCCCTTCTGATTTATTTGCACCTTCCTACCAAAAAGGCTTTTCAGGTCCCAGTGCACTGTTTCATGATCCAGGTTAATAACTTCATTCTGAAAACTGGTGCAAAACTATAAGACCATGTTACAAAGAAGTTTCATTATTCTTCCTATAACTAGCCAAATTATACTAAAAAGCAGAGCACTTTATTTATTCCACCTAAGATGTAAAGAAATACCATGGAGGGATAAACTAACTTTTAAGCAGCAACTTCAGTTTGGGAAAGCCCATGCAGTCATACCTCAAGAGTACTGCATTAAAAAAGAAAAAAATCCAAGACAGGAATAAAGTGAAAATGTAAAAATTTTAGAAACCTGAGCATCCTACAGACAGGCAAAACAGCCAGTGTGGAGCCAGCCTCTCATGGACTGGCTCCCTAATTGATATCCCCTGCTGAGTCCCTCTAGGCTGCTTCCTCACAGCCTTACTCAGACAGCACAGCTTGCCCAGCCCTCTGGGAGCACCTTTCACCAACCAGGCAAATTCCTTGAGTTTCAGTAGGATCTGAGGTTACAGCTCTGCAAAATGACCTGTGAGAGCATACACAGAAAAGCCACATTAAGGCTTTGATACTTTAGGAGTCCCAGCAAAAGATATTTGTATAGGATTTTCGAGTAGAATTTTAAAAGCTGGAAATGTTTAACTTCAATATGTTTCAAAGGATTGCCAGCAAACTCTGTGAAGACAAGAGTGAATCTAGATAAGCTTGCACACAGTTACCCAAGACCAGATCAACAGTTTAACATTAATATCAATGTCATCAGAGCCTGTAGGGGCTATGGGAAACTGTTCCACCCTCCAAAACAGCCATTTGTGTATGCACGCAACAAAAATGCACAGCAGGAAGGAGGAGCGTGTTGGTGGTACACAAAACAGTGAAATTTCAAAACAAAGTGGACTGTTTCTGAAACAGAAGAGCATTGTTTCTAGAATAACAGCATCTTAGTATGACTCGAAGATTATTGCCACACATCTTGTGTCCCCTAAGGATTCACAAATTGGTGGATGAATTTGAACCGACACATTTACCCAACCAACAAGTAAATGGATGTTTGACAGAGTGTGGCAGTTTGTCAGTTACACAACCAAAACACATCATAGTCCCAGTAGGATAAAAAGAATCAAACACACAACACAGGGAGCTTACAAAAACAAGGGAATAGTCTTATTTTTTTTCAAGGAAGGTTGCAAAGACTTCAAGACTTACCTGGCTGATCATCTACATAGTAGACTTCTAGAGACAAATTATAACTTTAAAAACACTTTTAAAGTTGATTTTGAGCTGATTTGTTGACAATTTACACTTCAAAGACCTGAACTCCTCTGGGAGCATCTTTGTTTTCCTAACAGCTCTTGGAATCTTCCGTTGTTCTCACCTCAGCATTCAAGCATTTCAGATATATCCAAGCACTGACTAACATCCATCTCTTCTCCAAATACAGCTGTCTGCTGACAGAACTCAGCCCAGACATCTCAAAGGCTCATGATATATCAGTTTTTCACAGACAGAAGAATAAACAAAACTCAACAGGTTTATTTGTTATATGCTGGCGTGTGACACTTGTGGTTATCCAGGGCACCGGGGACCCTTTCCCATGTGAGCAGTGAGCCCTTCTTGCAGGCTGCCCTTGCTGGGGTATCTCTGAGAGGGGCAGTGCCCCACACCCTCTGAAAAGGTTGCACTTGCCACTAGCCCAGAGCATAAAGCCGAAGACAACGGTTTTCTGGACGCTGTGAAGAGCTGCCACCCCTGTTTCAGCTTCCTCTAGAAAGTGAAAGTTATGGATATACTGATATGAAGAGGTGCTTGTTAACTTGGTGAACATGACTGGATGAGGCAGTGGGTTTAGCCCTGTCACATGACATTGGACATGAACTGACAGACCCTACCCACTTTTGCACGGCAAAAAATTAGATCAGCTGTGGCCTTTGCAGAGGGCAAAATGAACTATTAGGTTTTTTCTCTTCTTGCAGAAACATCCCCTAAAACCAGTGATGAACAAGCTTCCCCAGACCACATTGACCTGCCACGGCCACATGCCCTGGCACTTGGTGGCTTCACATGCAGCATCTGCCACGTGCCACCATGTCAACAACTGGGATGGCTCTTTCGTCCTGATTCATTTCTGAAGGGGAAAACCCTCTCTGTTGGTGTTCAGCCATGAACATTATTCTTCAGACTTCCATTAGCAGTGATACTTACACTAATTATATGTTGCAGAAAGAAAAGTTTTTCTTTTCATTATAATGTAGATCATGAGCGATGTGGTTGATTTTTCTTTAAGTTATAATCCCATGCTGAAAGCAGCAGTGAGAGCACAAGGAGTATCTGATAGCTCAGAGCTGCAGTGCTCAATCTTCCTTGCTTTGTGCACATATTCAGGCACAGCAGAGACTGACAATTGTGTGCCCAGCCCTGAAGATGAGGCACTCAGTGTGTCTTTTAGACATGGTAACAAAAGGAATTCACACAGAGCATGCAATAAGATCACAGAACAAGGAAAGAGAAAAGTGGTAATGAGAGAATGGTAGAGCAACATATCACACACCATTCTCTTCATGGCCAGTTATACTGTTTTACTATTGCTCTTTCTGTCCTGAAGAAATGCTTGAGTTCCCTTTATGGTTCAAGAGATAGCCTGGATGCAGATTTTAACCAAAGAGCTTTACAGAGGCCTTGGAACTTTCACAGAGGTCTATAACTGTACTGACAAAAGATGTGTATATTTTGTGTCTATTTTTATAACAAGCTAAGTCTCTTAAATGATTCTCCCTTTCTTACTGCAAATTCTTAACTAATATATACTGCAGACTAACTGATGACCAGCTGTAATACTGACTTTCCTTTAAAAACTTACCCTTCACTCTCATTGACGAGCTGCTGGCCATGATATTTATAGCTTCAAACATCAACCATAGAATCATTTATGTTGAAAATAACATCATCAAGTCCAACCCTTAACCCATCACTGCCAAGCCCACCACTAAACCATGTCTCTAAGTGCCATATTTACACACCTTTTAAATACTTCCAGGGATGGAGACTCAGCCACTTCCCTGAGTAGCCTGTTCCAGTGCTTGCAATCATTTAATGGAAGAAATTCCTGTATTCTCTAGGCTTGTAATGCTGTACAGGAGCCAAATAGGTTTAAAATACTTTCTCAGGTTACTTTTATTTAAGAAGCTTTAAAATTTCTTCTTCAGTGAAGTGGGAGCTGAAGTTTCTTCCCCCACACCTCTCTGTCAGGCTGTCACAAGCCACCGTGCAGTCTCTGGAGAATTCATACACTCCAAGGATGTGCTACAACCAACACGAAATGTTCATTCTGAGCATGGGAGGATGCACATGAACACACCTGCAGATCCCTCCTAGTGTCTTGACTAGAAACATCATTCCCAAACTCTAGGTTCTCCTATGGAATTGAAATTAAGATACTTTATTATGAAGGAAAAACAAAGAACTTATTTCCAGCAAACAAAATGCACAACATTATATTATAAACTTAAAAGGATTTATGTATATGTTCCATGAATGTTCTATTCTGGCTTCACTTGAGGATTGGCTGATTCTACCCCTCCTTTTGTCTCATAAAACAACTTCCACTTCTTGTGCTTTGTCCAGTGACTACAGCTATAAAGGTACTTATTCCAGGAGGAAACACCTGAAGACACAAGATGGCAGAGGAGAAAAATGTGGTTTTGCTGCAACTGGAGAGAGGAGCTGCTCTTCAGTGTAGTCAAAGTGCACCTGCTGCAGCAAGCCTGTACATACTTCAGGATTTTACATATGCTACCTCAAGGAAGACAAGGAAGTTTCCCTAAGACAGCTTTTTTGGATGAAGTTTGGAGGCAACCCCTATATACTCATTGACGACAGCATGTCCCAGAAAAATCAGGGCAGACAAGTTTAAAACTCTTCAAAAACAAAGATCTAAGATCAAAACCCTCCAACACCATGACCCAACTACTCCCTCACAGCTTTTCAGTGCAGGATAAAGAAAGAAAAAGCAGAAATAGCAGCTTCAAAAGGAAGTCACAAACAACACTGATATCCAGAATAGACCAAAGATACAGATCAATAGAAAAAAGTTTCAAGTTGTCTCCAACAGTTGAAACATTCTGAGAGTAGGTTTCCAAAAATACACTTCCAAATGGTAGTGGATAAAACCTGTATCAATCAAAATGTGGTAATTAGTGAATCTAGGATGGCTGCACTAAAGCCCTCCAGGAAAGAAATAAGAAATAACGATGGAGATGAAGCAAAGAGGATAGGAGAGAAAAACCATGAATGCATTGGTCTCAGAAAGAAATGTGAGAAAGAAGGGACAAAACAGGTGCCCCAGCTTATGAGAATGGCTCTTCAGTCTTACAGAAGCCAAAACCTAATCTTCACTTTCACCTTCCTATCATATTAATGACTCTCCTCTCTGAGCTTTCATTTCCACCTGGATCTGACAGGTAAAACCTCCACTTGCCACCTCCATTTCCAGAGAGCACCAGCACAAGGAGGCTTCTGAATACCCATCTTCTGCTGCTCACTTCACCTCTGACACCGAATGTTTTCAGTAACTTCTCAGCTATGAGCTGCCTGCGGGAAGTCAACTTCACACAGCATTCAAGTCCTACCTAGTCAGTGCCGGGTACCACCAGTAACTGCCCCAGGACAAAGTAGAGCCCCTTAAAAGTACAATTCTGTGCACACAGACCATGAACTCCCACAGGAGTGCATCAAACCCAAAGACAGTACTACATGGAGGCTCTTAAGCCCACATGGATGATATTTGCAAATGGTGAACTGGGATGGATGAACCCTTCCTGAAGAGATTGATAGGGCAACACTCTGCTAGGCCATGTGCAGCATCCCCAAGAGTGAGACACAGCACAGCTCCTGGGCAGAGCTAGGAGGAGGCAGCAAGAGTGCTGATGGGCAACAGCCCAGCTGCCAAAACCAGCACTGAACACCAAGAGCAGGAAAAAAGAGCAGGTTTGGCTCTGCACTGGAACACAAGGATTTCTGCACACCCAGGGACCACAGATAAGGTAAGCAGGTAGCACGATGCTCAAGAGGAAAAGAAACCAAACAGAAAATGAATATAAGTGAGTAGTAACTGTCCAGAAAACAGCTTGTCAACAAGGGCACACAGTCAAAGAGCAGCATTATTTTATTCTAGAAATTAGCCATCTGAACCCAGAATTCCTAAGTGTTTCTAGGGTCCCCAAAATATCCAAAATATTTTACCAAAATATATCAAGAAAATATTTTGTTTTAAAATGCTGCTTATCCTCTGCTTTCAGATGGCAACATTCAGAGTGACAAGGAAATTATCACAGCACTGAAATGGGAGGAAGGCGAAGACATGCACAAGGTAAGGCTGGCCTTTTAGGAAGCCAGGCATGGAAATGTCACATGTGATCATTAAGAACCTTCTCATATTGTACCTGTTTCTTTTTTGGGCACACTCCTCACTCACCTTCCCCTCAAGCCCTTCATCATCTTTGTTGCCCTCCTTTGGACACTCTCTAATAACTTAATATCTTTCTTACATTGTGGCACCCAAACTGCTCACAATATTCCAGGTGAGGCCATCCCAGAGCAGAGCAGAGCGGGGCGGGGCAATCTCCTCCCTCAACCTGCTGGTGATGCTTTGCCTGATGCCCCTCAGGACAGGGTTGGCCCTCCTGGCTGCCAGGGCACTGCAGACTCACATTCAACTTGCCATCCACCAACACCCCCAGGGCCCTTTCCATGGCCCTGCTCTCCAGCCTCTCATTCCCCAGTCTGTCTGTACATCCAGGGCTGCCCCATCCCAGGTGCAGAATGTGGCACTTGCCCTTGTTGAGCTTCATATGGTTGGGGATTGTCTACCTCTCTAATTTGTCAAGGTCTCTCTGTAGGACCTCCCTGCCCTTGAGGGAGTCAACAGCTCCTCCTCCCAGTTTTGTGCCATCAGCAAACTTGCTTAGTATCCCTTCCAGTCCTATGTTCAAGTCAATTATGAAGATGTTGAAGAGCACAGGGCCCAAGATGGATCCCTGTGGAACTCCACTAGTGACAGGTCACCAGTCTGATGTCACCCCATTCACTATTACCCTCTGTGCCCAACCCTGAGCCAGTTGCTCACCCACCCTGTGATGTGTTTATCACAGCTGTGGGCAGGACATTTTGTCCAGAGGATACTGTGAGAGGCGGTATCAAAAGCTTTGCCGAAATCCAAAAAGATTACATCAGCTGGCTTCCCATGATCAGCTAGGTGTGTTACCTTGTCAGAGAAGGAAATCAGATTTGATAAACAGAACTTTCCTCTCATGAAGCCATGCTGGCTTTGACCAATGTCTGTGCTGTCTTACAGGTATTTTTCAATACCTCCCAGAATAATCTTCTGCATAACTTTACCAGGCACTGAAGTGAGACTGACAGGCCTGAAGTTTCCGGGGTCCTTCTTCTTGCCTTTCTTAAAAATTGGGACAACATTCGCCAGCTTCAGTTGTCAGCTTTCACACTGTGCTTGGTTGTTCACAGTGCAGTCCCATGTGTCTGTGCCTGAAACGTTCTGCCACAGTGATGCCACCCTGAGAGCAGCTGGGACTTCTGTGGCCACTGGTGAGGAGGAATGACCCAACACTACCTGTTGTTTCACAGGACTCTTGTGAACAAGGGAAAAGTCATTAACCCATTTTACAAGCATCAGTGTTTCTTGCCCAACAGCTTACAGGTGTCCCTCAAGGAAGGGGTAAATTATGTTATTTAACTTGACTGGTAAAGCTCCTACAACACACAAAACTGGAGCACAACTTCCATGAAATCTTGCACAATGTCATGTTCCAGTCTAAGCCCCCACAGTCACACATGGAGTCATGGGAAGGTCTCAGCCTGCAGTGGCTTGGTGTGAGCCTGCAGGACAGAAAGGCATCCTGCACCACAAATGCTCCAAGACACTCAAAACAAGCACCTCTTATTTCCTTCCCTTCCTGGCAGAAAAGTCCCCCAAACCTCTGTCATTGCTCAGTGAGACCAGAGCTCGGCCAGGGGACATGCTCCAAATGCAAACATCAGCCACCAGGGTCTGGGGTACAAGAGGGTTAAACCCTTCTTCTGCCATGGGCCCAAGCACAAGAGGGGTGTGGGAGGGCAGGCTCAGTGTGTGAGAACAACTCTGCACCATTTTTCAGAAGGGAATACTGTGAGTAAAAGGAGCAGTTCACTCCTCAGCCTCCCATCACTGAAAAATATGTATATACTACACAGATACCAGTTCATGGAGCTTGAATTTATTAGGAAAAATCTCACAATCTGGAAACTGGCCACCAAAAAACCAGCCCGGGCACTGAAATATTGCATTTCTTCCCCTAGATGAAATACAAAAGCCAAGTATGGTGGAAACACAAGTGTAGCATGTTCCTGGGTACAAGGCTGGTAAACAGTCATGAAGACTGCAAACTGGAGAAATAGATTGCAAACAATGCAGAAGATTAAATGACAATGTGACAGCATTGGGAGAAAACATCCAAGAGGAGTTTGTATGACATTTCTGGATTGTTCACTGTAGGTTTGGGATATCAAAACTGCTGCAAACTTGGGCTGCATGGGACACACTGAACACTACAGGGTCTCACTGCTGCTGTTTGAGGACATGGCATCAAATGGAAAGCATCCTCTGTGTGGGACAATATATGCATAAAACCATAGCTTGTTGTATAACTCAGTTTTACATATACATAAACATAGACATTCTTTTTTTATTTTTTTTTAATTAAAGAAGATACTGTTCCATTGCCACCACTGTATGCATCTGTATATTTTCTGCTGAGGCAGTAGGAATGCACTGAAGATGAGTGACACTTTGTAGATGCACATATAAACCACATACACCCACACATCCAGGGAGTATGGGTGACACCAAATACCTGCTTGAGCACTAAAATCCACTTCTAAGGGCATTTCTTCAGGATATCATGGTGGTTTGTGTTCATGATTCAGTGAGATGCTAATACCACTTGTGCTTAGCATCTGGCTCCATTTCACATGTAACATTTATAGAGACAAAAAGTTAAAGAAAAAAAAAAGGTATGAAGTTTGTCCCTTTTATTTACCCAGGCTTGAAGAACCTGTCAGTTGCAACCATGAATAACTAATGCTACAATAAAATTCTGTTTCCCATAAGAGAAAAAAAAAAACACACACTGATATGAAACATAGTGGGAATATTTTGATTGTCTCAATGAGACACTGAATCCAGACCTCTTAGCCCTGCGGTACCCAGTCTGTATACAGTATTTGCTTGAAAATATCATTCTTTAGCCACATCCTGGGTCCCTGCCACCTTAATTTCTCCAGCTTTAGCTTATAATGTAGAAAATGTGTAGGTACCTGCTTTGAGCAGCAGTTCCTACAGACCACCTTTCAGAAGTCTGGGTGGCTGCTGAGGTGACCACTGCATCTCAGTGCCCTGCTCTGAGGAGAGAGAGCAGGAAACCTTTGTGTTCAAGGCTGGGAGCACTCCCAATGCTGCCACACAGGGTGAATAGCTACCACCCTGTTCTCCAGAAAACACCTGCTAAACAGCAGCAAACGCTGCTGCTCGGGGTGCTGGGAACCCAGGTTGGCTCAAGTGTCTTTCAGACTGTGAAAGCATCAGTAAAGGGTTTTCCTCCCCTGAAGAGGGCTCTCCTCTTGGTTTATATAAACAGCATGATGGTTTTACAATACAAGGAAGATAAAGAATAACCAAACCCACAAGAAAACAAACCAAACCAAGACAGACGATACCTGTTGTAACTCCATCTACTGTAAGACATGTTCTTGTTGCTGCTATCCATCTCTGGCTCAGCTACAGCACTTCCAGCATCGCTCGTCTCCCGCAGGCACCGGCTGCTGGACTTGGAACTGGAACACCTTTCTGCAGACGTGCGGGCCGTGGGGATGAGGGCAGACACCTTCGGCCTCCCACGGCAAGACCAAAATTCACTGCGGAGCAGCGGCTTCGCATCGAGCTCTGGATGCTCGGAGCAAACCACTGGCAGCGCAGGGAGGGAGGGAAGGATGAAGGGAGGGGGAGGCTCCTGGGGTCCCTGTCCAGGGGACTGGCGGCAGGATGCTCTCAGCCCCCCGGCAGACACGAAGGCGCTCAGGTAATAAACTAGAGCAAGGGTACTAAGCTGCTTAAGAGATATTCAGCGAGGCTGTGCTGAGGAGCGCAGCAGCTTGTGCGCCTCCTGCTCCAGCACACACGCCTTATTTATTTATTTATTCTGGTTGCCACAGATACGGGTCCATCGCTCTGACATCAGCCGTCTCCCACCCACCACCGGTGCCCGGGTCTCGCCAACACGTTCTTCCAGGCAGACACGGGTCACATCCCTGCCTGCGGGGTCAGCGCTGGGAGCCGGCTGCGGTCAGACAGCTCTGCGGGATCATCCCCCCACCACGGGCATGGCCTTGCTACTCATCCTCCCGCAGCACTCGCTGCAGCCCCTGCGCCGGGCAGGTGGGTATTCAAGCTTCTCCAGGGGTCACTCAGAGTTCAGACAAAATGCTTTGCACATCCCATTTTGGTCACTGGCTTTGTACAGCCCGAGGCCCCAGTTTGCCCCAGACAGCCCTCCAGCCTCAACACCACTCTGAGCGCAGGTCTTGGGAGGACTGAAAGCCAAACCACACTTCGTGGCTCCTGCTCTTGTGTCCCTGGTGGCGACCAGCAATGTTCAGTGCCAGCACCTGTGCAGGGGACCTGTGGGTCTCTTGTTTCTCACTTCTGCCAGCTGCAGACAGCACAGGGGCTGCGATATTCCCAGGTACCCACACCTGCCCACTGGTGGGAATCACATCTTTCTTTCTCATTATTTCCCAATTAGTTCTGATAACCACAATATGAGGGGACTGTGCAACACTAAGTTCAAACCGAATCACTTTACACAAAAAACCAACCAAACAAAAAAAGCCCCAAAACAAAACAAAGCAAAACTAATAGCAACAAAAAAACTTCCTTCAAATTAACCTGTGGTTTTCCTTTTTTTCATGAAAAGAAAGTCCAACAGAGTTTGCCCAGCACCTCTGCCTTTTCAAGAGGCTTTATTACAGCTCTGCCCTCCAACTGTGCAGTGGTTTCTTGCATCTCTTCTTAAAATATTTTCTTGCTCTCGGCTTCCCAGTGTCACACAATTGTGAAGTTTGCATGGCTGTGCAGTGTCAGGATCATGACCCTCTGCACGGGGCATCATTCACAGATCCTACCAAAGAGCAAGGTTTGCTGATGGTGTTCAGAAGACAGTCCCAGGACAAGGATGTCAGGTGTAGACAGACACAGGTTTGTTTCTCCAGAGGCTGGTTCAGAACTGCCCAGACCTCATGGTGTACAGCTCTGCTCAGGGCATTGTGTGCTGCTCATGGCCCCAAGACACCACTCTCTGCCCTACACTTCACTCCTGATTTAAGGAGTTATCCCTTCTCAATCTCCCATAACACCACAGGCATAGAGGGGTGCCCAGAGAACCTGACCATACCTTGACCAAGATAGATACTGCCAGAATCAGTGCCAGGTCAGCACAGTCAGCCCCAGCGTGGCCCAGGATCTCTACATACCCACACAGAGGGTAGGGAGACCGCTCTCAAACCTTTCCCAGCCAGTCTTGGCTACTTTGGCCTGTGTTAGCATCTGCTGGCCCCTTCCCTCACTGCTTGTCCAACCAGGTCCCCAGCACTGGTCTTAAGCAGTACACACTCCCAGCTCCTACATGTAAGATCTCTCAGGAGAAATTACTAAAAACCCCACAGATAAATAAGGACTGAAAGGGACTTGGATCAATCAGGCCCAGTCCCTTATCTCACAAACAACTGATCTGATGAGTGGTTTGAGACTGAAGGTCCAGATGCTGATAGTGAAAAGTTCATAGAGCTCCACCTCGCCAACAGAGAGAGACTTCCCATTCCTAGCTCAAAGATGTTCATGGACACACTTATTCATGCACCACTCAGCTAATTTAGTTCAAGTAAATGAATACATGTCGTCATTCTTTTAATATACAGTCTTTATTTTCAAAGGGTGAATGGGCCAAACCCTTCATCTCTTTGTGTCAGGATCAGCAGAACCAGCCTCATAGCTGTTTTCATGTACTGGTTTTAATTCAAATCAAACCATTCCTGAATATAGGTGACATTTATCAACACTTCTTTCAGATAGGGAAAACATCAACCAGGTTTACTTGGAATAGCAATTAACACGCCCAGACCTGAGCCTTTCTCCTTGTGACTGCAGACACCCTGTGAGTCTGTCATTCTGACCTCTGTTACAGATGCTGTTATGTACAGACAGCACATTCCCATTTATCTTATTTATAATCCACACTGAGTGACCTGGATGAAATGGACAATCTGAAAAGCAGGGAGTTACCCACAGCCCATTCCCCCCACCTACCTGCTCTGCTCACAATAAGAAGACTAAATAGGCAAACCAGAATCTCACCATTTATTTGCCTGTTGGATTACTCAGGTCAACACTCTCCACAGGGGAGCAGCTGAGAAATCACCCTGATGAGCCCCGACATCCCAGAAAAGCCTCTGTCAGAAACACACTTCAAGGTACATCAGTGAAAGCAAGGAGCACAGAGTGGGCTGTTGGAGTATAGGCTCTTCTTTCCGCATGCCTCACCTGAAGTGTAGCCTCACCTCAGGCTCCTTCTCACTCATCCTGGACCAAAGCATTGAGCAGGAGAACATCAACCACGGTGGTTTGTACTGAGACAGGGCAAACAGCCATACACCCATAGTTGTCTTATCCCAGCATACTGAGGCAGGTGGGTTTTGGGTTGACCCTGCTGAACCTCATGGCAAACACAGCCTCTCCAGAGGGGTAACACCAAAACCCCACATACAAACAGAGTACCATGTCAGCAGAGCAGTGCTTGGAGAACTTGCCTGTGTCTGCCTTGGGGGACTCCTTCACACATCCTTGGAGAGCAAGTGCTCCAGAGTAAAACCAAGTGTGATCTCCACTGCTTTGCCACAGGTAAACAACTGTTTCAGGTTCCTTAGAAAAATACTCTGAACATCAGATATAGCCCCCTAAGACACAAATGTCTCCCTGCTTCCTGCATGTAGTTTACAAACTCTCTGACTGCAAAAATCTCTCAACTCTTCTGCTCAAGAAATTCTCAATTCTTGTTTCAGGCTGCCAAAACAAACACAAATGACTGACAGTGAAGCCTTTGCCTGTGATTCATTTTGATTACCTCCAGCTCCTGCTGTTGGGCTGTGGCTTTCTTCTGCAAGTCTCCCAGCTCCACTTCTGCCCTCTGACCTCACAACCTGCATTGCTGATGGTATTACTTCAAACTTGAATTTTCAAAAAGGCTTCAGTGGGGAACACCCATAAGTTATTGCAAGGTGAAGTGACATAAATGAGATCCACGCTGGAACTCAGTCAAAAAGAGAAATTATTTTCTTGCCATTTGTTCTGCTCTGCTCCCAGGGCTGCCAGGCACATGTCACCATGTGTTTGTGCACAGCCACATCTGCACACATCCAAAATGAGTCATGTCTGCTCCCTGTTTCCAGAGATTCCCTCTGACCACTGCAGATACAGGGACACCTCAAAGCAAGCTTGTTTAATCTGGGGGAAGCAAAAGGCTAGGCTTCTGGGTTACAATATATGAATGCCAGAGCAGTAATAGAATTTCAGTTCTTCTTAAAAGTGGTGAGAGGCTGCCCCACAGAGCACCCATCCAGTGCCAGCTGGGGGAAAGATTGGAGCTGAGTGCCAAGAAAACACAAAACCTACTTCTTTTTCAGGTGTTTAGTATAAGGCAAGTGACCTCACCACCCAAATTAAAGTGATCTGGAATATTGGCTTGAGCTGCTGAAATACCACAGAAATTAAACTGGCAGTAGGGCTGAAGCAAACAGGGTGTTCCTGCATTTCTGTGCTGGCACATATCCTGCTGCAAACAAGTGACAAACTACCTGCTGAGTCCCTGGATGGAGCCTAACAGGTTTAACAGTGGGAAGTCAAGAACCCTAGAAAGAACTACTCTGGATTAGGTATTCTAGAAAGACCCTGAGGTCTAAGTGCACGTTTTGGCAAGTCCAGACTAATTTTCCCAGCAAAACAACATGTTTGCAACCAACCATCATTGGGTGTCTGTGGCTGCAGAATCTGCCCTTCATTAGAGTTCAGAACTGATCTCTGTAGAGACACAGACAGGTCTCTGCATCTGTGCAGCCACAAAGGCACTGACCAGAGCAGTTTATGGCATCAGCTTTCTTGCTGCAAAGCCTCAGCACCAGCATGGATGAATCACCAGGATCTTCCTTTGTATCACCGGTTCTGCTCAGGCCGTTTTCCAGCCACCACCCCAAAACAATTCCTCAATGAGATTACCAGCCCTTCAGCAGCGCTAATTAGTGCTTACGCAAGCAAGGATTTCTCCAAGCCCTCGGGGCTCCTGCCTGGAGAGGACGATGTTCCCTGTTCTGCAGACAGTGCCCTAAGACAAGGACCTGCACCCGGACAGTGGGGCACTAACGCCCTTTCCCTGTTGCTTCTACAGAAAATTCCTCCCCTTCTCCTTCTGAGGGGCTGCCCGGTTCAAACTCTGGCCAGCCAGTCTCCAGGTGAGGAGGGGATGAGCAGAGAGTGAGGACAGAGGAGATCTGGTCTCCTAAGCACCGTTTTAAGAAGGGGCTTTTTCAGAAAAACACCACCACATGATGCAAGACACCCGCTGCCTCCAGCAGGCTGCCAGGGGGACAGTCAGTTTTAAATCAATTCATGAGATACCAGAAGGAGACTATTGCAACCCAGCCTGCACGTCCAGCTCCAGAGTCAGGCTGGCTTGAGCAAAACATGCATGTTTTCCTTCAATAATCAGACAAGTTTTAGGACAGCTACAGGGAAACTTCCAGAAAAATCAGTTACAAACCCTTTCACACCTGGCAGACGTGCATGCATTCCCCTGCAGAACAAACATCTGGTGCTCATTTAGGCTTATACCTGAGCCCAAAGACAACAACCCTCTGGGGTTTAAGTGCATCCCTGAGTGAGGTCCATAAAGCAAGTGAGCAGAGCCTCAAAGCTACTCACACATGCTCAGGACAAATTCAGGAGTTATGAATCTTGACTATCCCTTGGCACCACTTGCTGTTCCTGCAGGTACTTGACCGGGAGCAATGCGAGATGCTATGCATGCCCATGGATGCAGGAACAGCACTGCAGAGCCTGCATCCTCATAAAGGCTCTGCTGCCTTACAAGAAGCGTAAGATGCCTACAAAAAAAAAAAACAGTTTTAAAGGGAAGAAAAATTAGCAGACAGGCTGCAAGGTACACTATATCCTACCACAGCAGAAGACAACAGCACAAAAGCACCTGGGCTGCCAAAGAGGTTAGTGAAAACGAGGAGAAACATGTACCAATGGGACTAGCAGTGGCAACTCCAGGTCACCTGGCATCTGGGCTGGGGACTCATAAGCTAGTGCCTTGGATGACATAATGTTTTGTGTGGGGAAACTAGGGAAGAAAGAATGCGTCTGTTTGCTTTTCCACATGCCCTCATATTACTCTGCCAAAGTAAAGCTCATGAAAGTTGGGCTTAACGATTTTGTCTGAAAAAAAGAGGATATTTACATCCTTAAGAGCATCTGGCATAATTCTGTATTTCATATTCCTTTCAAAGGATAATGCAGCTTCTAAAAATTCCCTCCAAGTGCCATTATAGTTTTGCTCTGTTCCCAGTATAATAAACAACTTCATTTGTCAGTCTCCAAATATTTTACAAAGAAGGCAGCATCACTATTTACATCTTGCAGAAAAGAACCTGAAGCAGCACAGCTTTCCTAACAGCAACACCAAGAAACCTCTTTCCTAACATCAAGAAACCCCAAGAGACATCCCCACTGCCTGCAGCCTCCTGAGAACTGTTGCAGCCCCCCACACACTGCAACATTCCCGAAGTCCTACAAAGTCATAGGATGACCCATTCCCCTGATAATCTTCTGTCTGGAAGTGTTTAGAAACCTGACTACGCTATTTATGGTGGTTTTAAAGGAACTGGCACTGCACTCGAGAGCTCAACTTCTTCCTTCTTTTTAAGCAATTAGAAAATACTGTGTTTACTACATATGTATATATATGTATGCTATATTTACACTACAGAAAATAGTATAATTACTAAACCAGAGGAAGCCCATAGCAGCGTGGGCACTGATCCGTATTTTTTAGCAGGCTCTGTTTTCCTCATGGATCATAATGCTGAAAGGACAGCATGCTGGTTTCATCCATCTGTACAGTGCTAGCTGCTAAGGCAATCTCTTAGTAGCTTGTTAGCTCTTTTCATCCTCTACTCATCTCTGAAATATTTTCTGATTTCCCACATGTACGGAAATGGTGGTACATAAAACATGAGGCTGTGCTAATGGATGAGCATAGTCGCCTTCTGTGAGGTATTGATCTGTTAATTAATAAAAATTAAAAATCCAAATATAAAAATTGCTTTGACCATTTGGTATTTCCTTTGTGTTAAAGAAGGTACAAAGCAGCTCTGGACACTGATGGACTGGACACACATTCAACCACCTCCTTTGGGACACTAGGAGCCTCCCAATTCTTTCCTCAGGCTGCAGCAGCTTCTGTCAGCCCTGAAGCCGCCTAGGAGTCAGCTGGCAGTGCTGCTCTTTGGGAAAAGACACAGAATTCAACACAGTGCATCTACTCAGCACTGCTCACTGCATAGGGGCTTTGTATTTCACAAAGTTTTGTTTCTGTTAGTTATGAGGCCCTCACATCACTGGACTGTACATCGGCACACCATCTGAGAAGGCAGCGCAAAGCCAGGTGAGTAATGCAAGACCCCAAAATACAACTCTGATCCAGCAGCTGAATCAGATGCTTCAGCTCCAGAAATAGGTTGTGAAGGAATCATTCCTGAGCTTTAGAGGACAGAAAGTTATCTTTGTCCTTCATTAAAGCAAAGAAAACAAACCAATCAACCAAACCAAAAAAAACTCAAAACCAATTCCAGTCCCCATCTGCTGGAGATTTTTATATTGCATTTTTCCTTCTGGACTGCCATCGTCCTGCCTGTTAAGTGTCATAGGAAACAGGGTTTACTTTAGGAAAATAGAAATGAAGTACATAGAAATATAAAAAAATTAATTTGAGATTTTACAATGAAATCCAGAGACACGCCCACATACTTCAGGCTGTCCCCTCTGCTGGAAAACGTCACCTCAGAATAGCAACACAAGCCAAAAATTAGGTGGCCACCACATCTCAAAGGGAAAAAAAAAATTTCATCCTCATTAGAGCAGGCAAAAAGGTATCAACAAATTTGCTTGCATCTGTCAGCCCTACCATGTCGCAGGGGATTTGTGAGAAACAAAGGCAGATCTCACACACATACACTCCAGTTTCACTTTCCAGCTTTTTAATGTTGTTCTGAAATGAATAATATAATTTCCAGATATGGAAAAAAGTCACTTGATCCTACTCTGACTGAGAAGAGCTTTGAATTGCAAAATCCTTCACTAGACCACTAAACCATAGCAGAGATCTGCCCTTGTGCAGGGCATTATTTCAGAGCATCCACACGTGGGTAGTAAAGTAGCAGAATCGTTTGGCAGGTCACCAGTTGGAAACTAAACTGCAAGCCTTGCAACATATTGATTTCTCATTCACAGGCAGCAGCCCGTAATTAAAGACCAAAGCACCTTGTCCTTCTGCGCACAAGACACAATACCTGTTTCATGGTTCACTTAAAACATCTGATCCTGAGCTGGAAGACCTCACCATTCGTCTCCTTGTCATCCTCCTCAACAAGCTACTTCTTGCCTAGAAACAACCCACTTCTGTGTAATGGGAAGCAACATTTACACATTCAAAAATATAACAGAAGTACCTGATTATCCCCCTAAAAGACATCGGCTCCACAAGCCACTGTTCCAAGTTGCTAGTTTCCTCTTTCTGGACCAGCAATGCAAGCCTGGCATGCCCTGGCAGCCACCATGGTTCAGTGCAACCTCATCCTTCTTGGCGTGCCCGAGTGCAAACTTGCCCCCCAGGTTCATCACAGGCACTTCACTCTGCTGGAGCTCTAAGCTGCTTTAACTAAAAACTCTGGGTTTAAGAGGGGCGTTGCCTTTGCTCTTGTAAAATTCCATGGGCTCCTGTTGACCCATTCCTCCAGCAGCTCCACACCCAAGTTTATCAACTGGTTCTTCCCAATTTGGTATCAGCTGCAAACATGATAGGAGTGCACTTAGTTGTCTTCTTTGGGTCACCACAGTCTACCTGGTAGCCAGTCCATTACCCATGGAGGCAAACCACTACCTCTGAGCCCAAACCACCAGTCAGTGCTTTAGCCATCTGGTTGTCCATCCATCCAGTCCACAACATCCCAACCTTGATACAAAAATATATGGGGAGAAAGTGGTGAAAGCCTTGCTGAGTTGAAGTAAAAAACATACACTTCTCTCCTCTTGTCCACAAACTCAGTCACTTTATCACAGAAGGCTACCCTGGTGTGACTGACTGCAGTAAATTCATATATTCATGAGGACCATTGCCAATGACTTCTCTTTTATGGGCCCAGAAATATGTGCCTGGAGGACTCGCTGATAACTTTCCAGGCACAGATGCGAGGCTGACTCCCTGCAGTTCCCCACATTGCTCTCCAGGCCTTGCTTGAAGGGGGGTGAAACACTTGCTTTCCTCCGATCACCAGGAATTTCCCCGATCTCCATTAAAGATAGCCACGAAAGATGTCCCATCAGCCTTGTGATGGCAGCAGCAGGTTCTCACCATTCTGGATGAAGCCCATCAGGTTCTGTGATTTGGTATGGGTTGAGCCCTTCAAAGTAACCCCTGCCTTGAGACTCATCCACTGCTCCTGGCTCTTCTCATTGTACCTTCTCACATGGACCTGGCACACCTGGTTGGTCAAGAGGCATTTAAGGCTCTGGGTACTGTGTCTATTGCCACTAAATCACCCAGCAACTATTCCCCATTTTCCTTGTCCAACAAATCATACCTAACTCTTGAAAGAAAAACAGAGGGCAATTGTCTGGAATAGCCTGAGGAATAGTCTGGAGGAGTAAGTCAGATTTGGTCCTAGTAATATGAAGAAGTCAAATAGTAGTTCTAAGGGACTGCTCTAGCACTACAAGTCAGAAACAGGTGTGTATTCCATACTGGCACATCCAGAGCCCTTCAAAGACATTACAAGTAATACTGCTGAGAAGAAATCATCACAGAGCACCTCCTGACAGAAGTGGTGGAGCCCAGAGCTTTGAACTTGGCAGTGACAGATACCTTCCCACACACCTTACAAAGCCAACAAAATGTGGTATTAGATCCTGGCAGATGCCAACAGCATCATGAAGCTGGCTGTTGTAATGAGGAACTGAATGATCTCAAGCTGGTTGTTCAAGAGTAAGATAAACAGGAAACATCTCACTGCCTTTTAACTACAAAAAAAAAAAAAAAAAAAAAAAAAATTAAGATGATCAGTTTAGGAAGGTAATTGGAGTAGAGAAGTGAGCAACTTCCCTGCACAGCTTGCACATTACGAATCCACAAGGCAAAAAAAAAAAAAAAAGGCACCAAAACATTCACAAGGTAATCCCTTCTATTTCACAAAAATACATACGGCTGAATGGATGCTTTCAAAGTAGTGCTAGGGAGGAACAGAAAGTTACAGCAAACACAAAGCCTTGAAACTGTAGCCCTCAGAATGACCAAAAATTAGCCTTTTGCACCAGAGGCATGGCTGTGTAAGGAGAAGCATCAGCTCACAGGGCCAGGGTGGTACTCCATACTTGCATTAAGGCACTTGATTATTTTCAAATATTCTCAGGACAAAGACCAGCATAGTCTCATGAGGCAAGAGATAGGACAGAATGCCTTTTACAGTCACATGAGCAGACATTCTTCTGAGAGGCAATAAAAGATAGGCAGATTTTAGAGTTTGCAGCAGGAACACTGGAACATACATGAACTTTACTCTGTTTGAAAGTCACAGCAGATGTTGCCTGAAAACTGCAGCAGGAAGGAGAAAGGCATTACAACACTGATTCACTTTCAAAGGCCAGCACCACGGTCAAGCTATTTTCCCACTCCTCAGAAAATGCCAGCACTGGTGCCTAGACGAGAAGGACTACATTTTTGTCACGCTAACAGCAATCATCATGTAGACACATTATTTAGCTGAACATGAAGTGTTTATACGTAGCTTTCCAACTGCAAATTGTACATGTTACTAATGATATACAAATATTACTCATTTTTGCTTTGCCTCCTGTATTCCTGACACAGACGGCAACTATAAAAGTTTGGCAAATTATAAAGAAATTCAGAATTTGTCCAATATTTTAATTAACATGGATTTAATGTTTTAGACTGCAAGCATTCTTCCTGCTTTTCACATCAATTTCTTCAGAACCACTATTTAAAAATCATTGTGTTTTCCCAGCTCCTGACCATCCAGATTTTAGAGTTCATGGAAAAAAAAAATTGCTCTGAAATATCCCTGACACATGGCCCCGTTTAATTATAGATCAACAGCTTTGTTATGGTTCTCGGCGTTCATTCCTAGCCTGCCTGTAAAAATAGGCACTTTAACTCTGTACAGGGATCTGGGTGAGAACAGCACTTACTGAGTGCACTTAGGGCTGGCCCTGGTGCCCTCTCGTGGTGGCCCGTAAGAGATCCCCGGGCATTCGCACGAGTACTTGTGCCGTACTGCTGCCGTTCAATTCAGTTTAAGTGATGTGAAAACTGCCTCCAGTTCGTGTTAATCCGTGCCTAGGACTAAGAGACAATGAACCAAGAGGTTTTACCACTTCCTCTGCATTTTTAGTGCCTGTATTTTGCTTGGTAACTCCTCTCTCTTTCCCCAATACTTTCACACCAGAAGCATTTTTTTAAAAATGTAATAATTTATGAAGTCACTACAGAGCAATGAGTACCACACATGGTGTATCTTACCACAGCAGGATCCAGATGAAAAAGGAGCTGAACAGATTAGTATTTGCATTCCAGGAGCAAGGCAATGCATTTAGTTCTACATACTACTTGTTAGCTGAGGAACAAGATTAATTATATTACATGCATTAATGTAATTTAGCTTTTGTGTAGATCTGTCCTTTATATTTAATCCACAGGAGTCTCTCAAACTCCCCATAATAACTGTAGTCTTACAAGTCTAGTAGAGCAAGCACAAAGCAAGCCTAGCACAAATTCACAATGTTGTTTCTGAGTATTAAGCTCTCCTTGTAGTTTAATCCATTGCCTTTTCCACATCTGCTGCTTCTCATTTAAAGCTCCTTATCTTTCCAGCTATAGGCTACTCCAACTACTACCTATCCTCATTTCTGCACCCGATTTGTTGCATGTAAGTGTTTCCAAGGCCCAAGCTCTACAAGAATATTTGAGTATCAAGAATATTCCTAAATTTCTGGCCTTAAAACATGTCCACACAACATTGGGATTAAGACTTTGAACACACTTGTATACTTACCCCCACACAAAACCCAGAACCTGCTTCAAGCCTGCAATTTTAACTTGGCTTTACAATAGACCCAGGTAAGCAAGGCAGAAAAAGCCATGCTTAAAAAGTGGTAAGCGCTGCATTTGTCATCTGGGATGCTCTGAGCAAGAGCCTATCTCAACAATTTTAAGCCTTCAGGTTTTGGCAGACTACTGCCCTGCTGCAGGTCAGTGCAGCCACACGGGATACACCACCATGCCCCGACATTTCCAACTTATTTCCTTAAATTCAAGTGGGTTTTTTTGTCATGATTTTGGTACATGAGGATAATCCACTTCCAAAATCCATGCCTAAATCAAGTGAATACATTCGCTCTTTAGCAGATTACTGACCCTTTCAAGGCAACAAACATCTAAATAATAAGGGCAGATAAATTTTGGCAGTGCTGGTCTTGTGGCAACAGACTTCAAGAATCTCCTGTTTGGAATAAACTCATTACTTTTGTAACTGGCAAGGCCAGTCAATGACAACTACAGCTACACCACAGGTAAAATCTTGTCACATAAATGATGTCAGAAGAGCATTAGCTAATATTTTTGTTTGAATCCAGACTTGAACTTTATCAGTGATGACTAACCACAAGGCCATGCATAAAGTCAGAGTTTTCCTTGGCATTAGTGGGAGTTAACACCTTCCAAATATATTTTGCTTTATTAACCCTTTCACAACAGGTCATCTCACGCTCCTACACTGGGCCAGCCAGGCTGTCTTCAAGCATATATCTGATGGCCTCTTGCCTGACAGCCAACACCCAGCGCTCCTACAGGGCCAGCAATACTTGTCCATGTAAGGAGGGGGAGCCAGTAGCCTTCCTTCTGCAGAAAGAGAGGAGGAACAGCCAGGGTGCATTGCATCTGTACCAGCAATAGTGTGGCCAGCAGGACCAGGGAAGTGACTGTCCCTCTGGATTCAGCCCTGGTGAGGCTGCACCTTGAGTCCTGTGCTAGTCCCTCACTTCAAAAAGGTAGCTGAGGGAGCGGGGGTTGTTCAGCCTGGAGAGAGGAGGCTCTCAGGTGTGACCTTATTGCTCTTTACAAGTACCTGAAAGGAGGTTGTGGCCAGGTGGGGGGCAGCCTCTTCTCCAAAACAACCCATGACAGGACAAGAGGAAATGGCCTCAAGCTGCACCAGGGGAGATTCAGGTTGGACATCAGGAAGAATTCCTTCACTGAAAGGGTTGTCAAGCATTGAAATAGACTGTCTAGGATGCTTTTACCATCCCTGGAAGCATTCAATAAACAACTTGATGTGGCAAATATGTTAACCACAGCAGGCATAAGGAACTAGAGAACTCACATGGCAGTAATTTTTCCCCCATTCTGGGCCACCCATAAAACTTGTCCAATTCATAAAAAGGCTTTTGCCTGTGAGGAGGCCAATCCACCTCATCCAGTGGAGTACCAGGCTCAGCAGTGAGAGATTCCAGGAAGAGAAGAATCATTTTGTGCTTTGAAACAGATCCAGACAGCCCTCTGTGCTTTAAGAAGGGCAGGAGGTCATTTCTGGGTACATCTTAAGCATAATTCCTGAACTGTAATAACTTCAAACAACAGTGACAAATCTTTAAGCATTTCTTCTGCCAGGTAAAGTCCTAGGAAACTCTCTCAGGTTATCAGCTAAACTCTATCCTACAGCAAGGTGGCAATGTTGTAAATTCACAACTAATCCAAGGCATGTGGATAGAGGCTACTACTTTTGGAAAGACTGACAAGGTCCCTGCTATATTTTTCAAGTTCCACACTAGGGCCAGAATTGTCATGTTTTACCATTACCTTCAGGTATGACAATTAGAAAAGCAAATCATTGAAATACCTTGATCTATTTTGAACTCGCAACCACCTAGATCACCATTACTGGCCAAAAATCTGTATTACTTTTCTAAATATTTACTTCAAGTCTAACGAGTAGGATCATAATGCCTACATTTAACATCTCCTTAAAGTGTAACATATGAACCAGTCTCAAAAAAAGACCATAACATTACACAGAGATTTCTCTGCAATAGAAGCCTTAAAAAGCACATGCACATGTCTTAGTTAATAAACTCATAGCAGATTTCCACAGCAGCTGCTGGTGGTTCCACTTTTGTTTAACTTGTTTGTAAAGTTCACCATGTTTACAATGGGGCTTAGCAGAAGTAGGTTGCTAAGCATCAAGCACCTCAAAGCTCTGCAGGAGGGAAAGCAAAGGTGTGGGGCTCTACTAGCTCCTCTATCAGTTATATAGATAAATCTTCTGACATGCAACTCCTTATAACAGTTTACTACTTAAACTGTTACATTCTGCCATGAGTGAAAGGTTAAAAAAAGGAAAAAAACTGATAAAGATATTTGCACCCCACAAGTTCCGTCTCAACACACACGGTGTAATTTGTTGTCTTAACTCATTCTAATGCCACACATTCAGTGACTTACCTCCAGAGAGCTTTACATAGTTAAGAAAGCACATGGTGTTTGCTACAAGCTGTAATTTCTTACATTTGACTTCAAAAATGCAATGCATCTCCCAAATGTGCTCCCACTGTAACTTTTTTTTTAATCCTTTACACATTCCTCCTAAGTAGCCTTTCATCAAGCAATAAATCCACCAGAGCAGGGAGAAGCTACCTACTCTCTCAAAACTGCATTACACAAGCTACTCTAAATTACATTAAAAACCCTTAAATTCCTCTGCCATGCCTGGCACTAGCATTACTTCAAGGTTTGATTATTTTCTGCTGTAAAGGTAATAGAACTTGTTTAAGCCCTGTTTTCTCAGGAGGCATTTACAGATTTATGGCAGAGCACCTGACAGTGAGCATAACCTGAATACACAAGAATTGTTCACTGGACCACTGACTACACACTTCAAGCCAAAACAAACATCAGCTTTTATCATCTGTCATGATTTAAATTGAAATGGCTTTTCTTTACTTCCAGGCTTGAAGAAAAGGTTGCGCAGGCATGCATATCCATCCCTTAGCCAGGTTCCATCACTTCCCCCCACTTCCAAAAAATTCAGGTTTTGGACAAGAGTCAGAAAGAGGCAGTGTGCTTACCCCCCAGTAATGGTTAGATCATCTTTAATTCTAGCACCTGAAGTTATACAAGGGTTTGCTTAATAATCAAGTTTCAAAGAACTGTTGGACACATTCAGTAAGGTGACAACTGTGCAATACCACTCAGTATTTCAATATCAGGGACCATACTCTTGAATTGTTTAAACACAATCCACAGAACTCAAAATTAAACAACCATCCACAGTTTAACTAAACAATCAGTTAAAAGTCTTACAGTTTAATAATTCACATAATGGTCAGTCTTTAGTACGGGATACTGAAATTCATTAAAAGACAACACTAGATTTTACTCTATGGATGTGCTGGGCAGGCGCATAATTGGCCATTCTTGGGTATAACCAGAAAAGGAAGGAGAAGTTTACCACAGTTTGGCAAATCCCACGTTTTGTCAGTTAAAAGTGAACTGTGAGAATTAAATACTCATCTTTACATATACACAAGTTATGCTGTGAAAGCATATTTGCTTACAAACATATAAAAATACTTGTTAACTAGTTTGATAAGAAAATAATGTATAAAAGTATATAGCAAAAACATTTAATCATCTCTGACAATGGAAAGATCAAATTCATTTTTATATCACATGAAACAAAAACAGCTACAATTTTAGTTTTCCTTAATCCCTCACCCAGAAATACAAAGGAAGACACAATTTGTTTCCAAACATAACGTGAAATTTCTTAAGATGAAATGCCTCCATCCAGAATGAGCTCAGGTATTTGGCCATATCCTAATAGTAGTAGTAATCATCCTGTAGCTGTTCTGGATTCCTAAAATAAATACAGTAGACTGTTTTGGCCACCGAAATAAAACTGCAGCATAAATGAGAGATGAAAATTTTTGCTGACAATGAAACTCAGTGTAGGTTTCTTAAGGCTAGCTGAATACTCAAGTCTAATTTAACTGAGGGCAAAATTAAAAAAAAAAAGCCAATCCACCCCTTTTTTAAAAAGTATTCTCTATACTTCAATATAGGTCTCTGTAAAAGCTAATGAAATGTCAGAAGTAAAAATAAATTAATTCACAAGAGACAACTTATGCATCACTTCAACACCTTGTCCTACACGGTTTTGTTTCATCTCCTTTGCGAATAAAACTCCACAAGGTGCAAGCTCTGAAGGGAGAGAAGGAAGGAACTGTGGTATTAGAGAACCAGCCTTAGTGTTTTGGTTTGAAGTCTGCCCCAGGATGACCAAGTCTTCTTCAAGAACTATTCTGCCA
This sequence comes from Sclerurus mexicanus, assembly GCA_013396755.1. Classification (NCBI taxonomy): domain Eukaryota; kingdom Metazoa; phylum Chordata; class Aves; order Passeriformes; family Furnariidae; genus Sclerurus; species Sclerurus mexicanus. The sequence goes on from VWZF01005810.1 coordinate 643,368, forward strand.
GCTTCTTGGACTAAGGCTATTCTGGTGACCACTTTTAGGACATGCACATATAAGGCTAGACCAATACCAGAAGTGATGTAAAATGATGGAAAGAAAAAAAATAATCTGGCAGTTGATAGCTTGGTTCTTGGGATTCTCAGAAAATAACACAATGGCAGCCTTTCTTGTCTTTTTCTTTCCGTGTTGGCTCTGGTGAAGGAGGGCACTCTTGTTCCTGAAATTTCCTGGAAACAGGTATTTCAAATTAAATTCATAGAACCATTTTCAGGTAAACAAACATAACTACTGTCTTAACTTTCTTTTTATGCTTTCTTAGGGAATGGACTTCCTTTTTACATTCAAATTACTGATTACATAAGTAACAGTTTTTGAGTTCACCTTTTGGGGTCCTTTTTAAGAATTTTTTTTACAGAAGGCCAATCAGACAATTTATGACATTTACTGACTGGGTGATCAATAAAATCTGAGAGATCAAGGTGACAAAATTATCTTCCAAATATATATTAGATTCATGTAAATATTTTGGAAAGCATTATGGAAATATATGGAAAGCATTGGCCAAAGTTTACAGGTAACAGCAGGCAGATTTCCCACCATATTTCAATACATTTGCTCTAGCTATCCATTAGTACAGGGACATTAATTATCTTGTCTCAAGTTATCATACCTTATAACTCTGACAAGTTCATGAAAAGCTTGGTCTACATTCAATCTGATTTTTGCTGAGGCTTCCATGTACGTTACTTTAAGTTGCCGTGCTAGCTGCTGGCCTTCCTCTTGTGTCACCTGTAATAGACATCAATCATTAAGTTCAAGGGTTCTACCAGCAGGTTTGTACCAGTAGACGTTGCATATACATGTTAAGGATCCATTTCCCTGAAACACTAATGCTTATTTGGCCACAGAATAGTTTCCAACGTGTCCACATAATGCAACCAGGAAACAAATCCACGTAAATGCAAGTGAAGGCTTTTTTAGAAAATAAGTTTCTGCAATAGACAAAGACTGACCCTCCAAGAAATTTCCCTCTGTCCAGATGCCTTGTCTTCAGTTCTGCATAAGACCAAGTTTTCCTTCACAGGCAGACAAGAGTTCCTTGCTCCTTCTCCCAAGTGCTTCAGTCAACATCTGCTGGATTACTAACTGAATTGTGAACACTATTGCTGAATTTACTTTCTCATTATCCCAACTAAATTAGAGAATTAAAAAAAAATAAATCGGACCACCTTAAAAACAACTGTTGTTTAGCTTCTAAGTATTTATAGAAGTCATTTTAAAAAATCTATTTATGACATAGCAAAATATTAATACAGCCAATTTTAAACTTAGCTTAAATTACTAGAGCTCTAAAAAATCCATGAAGACTCCAGGTAATCCAGAAATATTAAAGAAACTCTATCTACATATTGACTCCTTGGGACAAGGATACAATGAGCATCACAAAAAGTTGGTAAAAAATTTAAAGTGATGAAGCAGAAGACAGGAAGCTAGTGGGCCATTGTAGGAAGGAGGAATAAGTCAGTCATAGGGCAAAAGCAAAGGAGATCACTGTGTATTTTTGGATGAAGTGGAAAGCAGTGAGGTCAGAGAACAGAAGGCCACCCTGAGTGGCCCAAGGCATGCGAGGCTTCGACGGGAAGGTCACCCACAGGGCCGGGGAGGAAAGGGCAGCTTTCGGTGATAAAAGGAAGTACAACAGATCTTGCCAAGACAATGCCTAGTGGAAGAAATGTCAAAGATTACACTGCTCTTACAGAAAAACATTAAACCAGCACGTAGAGGACTGATATAAGAACAAAAACAATGAGGGTTTATTTTTAAATTAGTTTTGAAAAGGCACTCAGAATATTCACTTGCATTAAGAAGCTTACATTAAGACGGGAATAGAAAAGCAATGGCAGCATTCACCACAGTGCTTCTAGAAAGTACTAGAAGTACTTTTTTGCTTGCAAAAGAGTTTCCTAACAGCTACACAATGGTTTGTGAGCCTTCACGCACAGCATCTCCACATGTTTAATTTCTCTGCACTTAGCACCTCCACTGGTACTATATTAATACATTTTCTGCTGAACTGAGGGCTGCTCTCACTAAACCCTCACAAAGCTCTGCAAGGAGTCCCCAGCACCCTGTGCCATTAACTGGAGCAATTCAGGATGCATCTGCTCATCTCAAACACTCACAGAAACTAGGTTAATTTCAGCTGAAGCAAAAAAACAAACCCTCAAGACCAACTCAACCCCAAGATCAATTGCTGAAGCTTTTAACTGCAGGGCACATCAGGAGAACAACTGGAAACCCTCAATTCTCCACTGCTGCTTGAAAACTAAATGATAATGAAGATTCCTGCTCCTCCAGTTTGAAAAATTCTACTTCAACTCTCCACTCTAACCGCAGATGTTGAAATACCCTAATTCCAAAGCTTACGAAGGCTGCACTTTGACAAACATTCATAGCTGTTTTCTGGCATATCAGTGACACTGTAGAATTTCCCAGTTTGCATCAGAGCTTCCAGAACTTTCTACACATCTCTGCCTCACTCAGACAAATAAGTTGAAGTATGGATATAACAGTTTTTGCAAAACTAACTCCTTTTATTTTCTTCATCCCTGCATAGTTTATTGAAGCCCCACAAAGTGAGAAGCTAAAGTCTAATAAACAGAAATAATTGGCAAGGAACGTATAATCACGAGGAGAAACTGAACTCAGTCTTTAAACATATGCGGTTACCACTTTCTTCACTATTGTATCTAAAGCACATTAAAGGTACACATCAAACTAACACTGTAATAAAGCCAAATTACACTGCCGCAATATTCTGCATTTAAAATACTATAGATACATTAAAATCCTTATTGTATCTACTAGAATATCTGTAACTGCTTAATTCCAAAATAATCTTTTTTGTCAGTCTTACTAGTATATTGTCAAGTAGTTTGTGGTCAATTTTAACTGACCTCAAAGTCAGTTTAAAAAAATATTTGGTTTGGAAGCACTACAGAAACATTGCAGTGCCCAAGTTGTAAATTACAGGACAGAAGATACCAGTTCCATCTTCAAAGCTGAGGGAAATGTAAGTACAAACAATGAAATGCTCAAAAATAAAACCACATATTTTCATCTTTTCGTTGCCCTTATCAAGTACAACCACCCTGTATCACAACATGTTTTTCAGTAAATGTGATGGGACAGCTTATTTAACATCACCAGAAAAATAAAAACTAAATCCTTTTTCCTCAAAGAAGTCTGTATGTTATTTTGACAGAAGTTAAGAGAACCACAGATTTTATGCTAGTAACTGTGTGTACATCTGTGTATGTTGGTTCTACAGTTTTAGCAAGCTTAAGGCTGAATACAAATGAGAATCATTCAATGCTTATACTTCTTGCTATAGAATATTTTATTTCTTGTTTTTAGAAATCACTCACTCACACTGTTCAGTCATTTAGCAAAAGTTCCTCAAATTAAAACCCTTTACAGAAGATGTGAGCAAGTCAAACATGGAAAAGCTTATTCCTCAACTCCTTAAGTTAATATTCTTTCTGAAACAGTTTCCATTTGAGTATCTGCACAAGAATCCTATGAACATATGGCCATCTCTCTTCACTATTGTATCTGATATCTGTCAGAAATACATTAATTTCTGAAGTTTCTATGCTTTCCTCCACCTAAAGCAACTCTACAAGGCAATCTAACCTAAAACTGTGTAAGTGTCCAAGCAAAAGGCAGATGCAAAGACTACGGGACATGTCATATTCCTGGCAGCAGGTAGCAGTTAAGTGTTTCCTCAAGCTTGAGTGGAATCCATTTCTACCACCTTATGTTCACCCTACCATCCTCTGGGCACAGACACATTGCCCATTCACTCCTGAAGAGTGCATCTGTCATCCTGATTTTCTGCCTCACCACCACACCCACAAGTGCTGCTTGTTCATGCTTACAGTGGGCTGCCGTGGTGCTTTCCTGCAGGGGTACTTCACCACCCACTAATTCTAGTTTGTCCACATTCTCATATCAAAGGTCACTTTGGCACATGCAAACTGTGGTTATGAAGCACTGCCACATACTCAGACTGCCTTGCTGTATTCAGATACTAAATCGGATGTCCGGTTGCTCATTATCTATAAAGCTCAAAATCATACGGGCTGTGGGAAGACCTGAAGGTATAATCGCTCTGTGAGCGCAGAGGTGTCACTGTACATGGCCATAATATCCTACCACTGTTAGAAGTTATTGTCACACTTCCATATAAGAAAACAATAGATAAGAGAAAGGCCAAAACAAAGTGTTAATGCATTTGAATAGGCCACCACCCAGGTCCCTGTACCTGTCTACCCCCTGAAATAAGCCATCTCAGGCCAAGCTCCTTGTGAAGTGGTGAGTCTGCAAACCCCACACATTAACTGTCTGTTTGCCAGCCCTTAGGTTGCTGCCAGTCAAGGTCAAGGCATGAGGCTGCTTGCCTGGGATTGCCAGCTTTGCTCATCATCGGTCTACGTATAAACTGAAGACCCAGGGACCTCTCTTTAAAACCTTGCTTTAAAGGTATCTAGCAGCAGAGATGATCTCAGCAGTAGGTCACTGTGTTAGTTCAGTCATGATGCAAAGGAAGAACTAGCATTTAATGAAATCTGAGCACTTTCCTGTTGCAACTTGGACTTTCCTTGAAACCCTGCCATCTGGGGAATGATCAGACTTGACCCAGTTTATGCTAGCAGTTATCTACAAAAAGTCATACATATCTTGCACTGACAAGTCTACTCCTCCAACAGTAGTGGTTATTATTAAAACATCTGGTGTTCTACTGAATTATGTTACTGTAGAAACATCCACTGTCAAGTTGTACAGAATTAACCCATTTAAGAGAGACTGTTACAAGGTGTGAGCCATGAGAGATGGTGCTTCCATTCTGGTTTCACAGTCTGTGACTGATTGGGGAATTTGAAACACTAGCAGCTTCCTTATCACACACTCTATAGATTAATGTTTGCTTGCCCTCTAAAGACTCATTTTAATTTGTTACCCTAACCTGTGCATATTGAGAGAGAAAAAAAAATCACAAGAAGGCTGCTTAACTCCATTTATCTATACAGTTATCACCTTTGGTAAGCCCCAACAATTCATCAAGATCATACAATTGTGCACTTCTGCTGTACAACTCAGTTCATGTATTGCCTGAGAAACAGTTGCCACCACACAAGAATGATTAGTTACACCTCATTAGCTTCCAGATTTACAGTGTCACAATGTGTACAGTACCCTGTACTCTGTTCAGCCTCAATACAGTTACTTGGATAAAGGTGTGGTCAGACCCTTGAGACATCCAGAACTATTGTACATATTTAACTGTTTTGGGCTTTGGGAAGATTTGTTAGTTCTATTAAGTATCATTTGCCAATCCAAACACACACTAAATTACTTACTTTAACTTAGTTTTAGTCTCTCAGAGGTAGAATATGCTTCACTAGTCTGCCTCCTGTCTTCTGGACAAAGTAGGCAGATGCTCAGTACAAGAGGTTTTGCTTTAAAAACTGATACCCAGCCCAGCTTCCTGAATTTCTGAAAAATGCTACTTAAATTCTCAAACTGAAAAATATACACTTGAGATTAAACCAGTGTCTTGTAGAACAGATGAGTAAAAAGGACTGCAGTGTAACACCAGCCTGGCTGAACAGATTTTTGGTGTAACCCAAAGCCTGACAAACCAGCAGACTGAAAAAAGCAAAAATGAGAAAGACTAGTCCTCCTCCTGGTTTTGCCCACAAATCACAGCCTGGGGACACGCCCCACTCAGCCCAGCACTCCTAGCCAAGGTGAGGGAGTACTCTCACCTTTGCACTGAGACCTCCTGTCGCAGCTGCCTGTGCAGAAAACCTGTAGCCAGAACAGTATGACCTTGCTTGTCAGGCTCAAGTTTTTCCTTACTTGGGGAGGCAGAGTGGCAGGACTAGTTTTCAGTAAGACTAGCAAGCTGGTCCCCACTCATTGACTGGATGCCTGTATCAAGAGTTCACATGATGGAGCAGAAACAGCCCCACCAATGAAGTGGAGACTTTGGCTGATAACATCAGGCCACTTGCTGCTGCCAAAAGGCAAGGTCTCACTTTCTTGCCCCCACCCCAACTCCTCCCTGCTCTCCAAGCCACAGTCCCACCCCTTCCCATGTTTACAGCATTGACACTCAAAACTTTCTGCAAGCTGATTTAGCACATGTAGGTCCCAGGAAGTCATCCATGCTCATCTGTTTTTCTCCCCATCCAGAGAGATGATTCAACTCAAAGTGCTTCAAGTGAGAGCTAGGGCCAGCAAAGGAAAGAGTGGGAATGTGAAGTCAAGAGGGAGGGGAGCCTCTCCCTTCTGGACACAAATTATGTCAGCTCAGCATCCCCAAACCATTCCTTCACACTGACTTAAGGCCAACTGAAACACACCATGTGACAAGGAAGGGGCAGGGAAGAGTTAAGAACATACAAGTAACTGTTTCAGCAAACCTAGAAGTGTTTTTTTTCAGCTACATCTGTCTAAGCCTCAGCTTATGACAGTGAGTGACAAATGAACGAATTGGCATGTAAATGGTGAGTGACAGCACCAAAAGCTATGCTCATCAGCATCTAATCAATTAAAGCAATTAATAGAGCCATAAAAAGCAAAAGGAGATTTTGGCCACATATGCTTTTGTGTTCAGATATAAGCAATAAAACTGCAAAGTTAAGCAATTTGAAAACAGTTGCTGAGAGCTTGAATGTGTACCAGCCCACCATCATCTAAAAAAGCAGCAGGAACCAGGTACAGAGGGATAGTAGAACAAGTGACAGGTACCCTTCTGCCTCTAAGAGCAAAACAGAAGCAGTGTAATAACATTGTGAGAGTGGAGGATAGAGAACAAAGTTCATAACTGTTTCTAGAAACGGATCTAGAGGATTACCAACTACATTTGCAGGGATCATCTGGGAACCAGGGCTGACAGTGATGATGTTATTTCCCTCCCAAAGCACCTAGATGTTTGTCCTTCAGCAGTTACCATTAGCAGAATAGTTCAGTTTCACCTATGTGGTTTCCATGCCAACATTTGTGCATGAGATAAAGTACATATGTTCTAAGCCTTGAAGGGCTAAACCTGGGAATTTTGATAGGGGCATGATGGTAACTGAAGAATGAAAGTTTCACTTCTGCCTCAGGGACAGGCTGATAGTTCTGTGCATGTGTGAGTATATGAGGTTACTTCTCATGAGTTTGTGAGCTACTTCTGTGAAAACTTCTTTCAGGGCAGTTTTAATTTTGTCATGATCTTTCTACACAGCTTCTAGGATAAAGAGGCTGTGACAGTCAAGGGACCATACTCAACAGGTACTTTTTTTTGTACTGAATGTTTCATGTAGTATTCAAGAAATTCATTCAACAATGTACTAACCCAGTGAACTCTTGAACATTATTTGATTTAAGCCTTTATTTTTTGTTTTGTTCCAGCTACTGCTTTTTGACAGAGAAAAGATTTTATTTAGCAAAGAACAAAACTTACATGACCACTTGTGGGTAGAAACTAAGCCATGTCCTGGTATATAACTCTGAGAATATCTGATTGCTTAAAGTCATGTTTTCCTTGTAAAACACTTAAAATATTTATAGCAATTTTAGTAATATTTACTCTCAGAAAAAAGATCATATGGTTGCTACCAAGATTTAGATGTCATCCTGCTCTCTCAAGAGAAAATATTAAGCTTCTCAAGTTGCTGAAGAAAATAGAAGTTTTATATATGTTCCTTTCCTCCTGCTATTGTAAGATTTTCATTTCAGCTCAAATTAGTTTGATTCATTAGAAATCAATAGCAAATAAGGGGCACACATTTAAAGATCCTTCTTTAAATCATTCTAAACTAAATCTTTCAAGCTGTTTTAAAACTAGAGGTGAGGTTGAAATCTACTGGTTTCAAAAGTTTAAGACACATAAGTACAAAATAAATTGTGTTGCTGGACTTCCAACTTTTAAAGCTTTAAATCAGTTACGCAGAAGCTGAGTGGCCAAAGAAAAAACAGTGAACAGCTACTGCTTTATACACCACAGCAGTGAAAGGTAAAAGCAAGAGCACTGAAGTCTAAGGATCACTGGAGCTAGTGCTGGAATGCGCTCTGCTTGGCACAGCGTGGTGGTGAGTAACAGAACGGAGGAATTAGACACGTTCATGCCTGAGTAATCAAGTCATGACAGAAAGCTCTCAGCTCTGTGAATATATTTGGTCTCAACATAACCCCACTGAGTCAGACAGAAGATGTGCTGTATGTGGAATGCCTTAACACTTTTAAGATTCTTCAAGTACAAAAACCCAAGTGTAATTTTTTGCACTGGAATGAGTTTGTAGGACATGATTTTTTTTTCACTGGTTTGTTCACATTCTGGTTTTGGGAGGAAAACTGTAACGTTTGTGGAAGAAAGTGAGCAGTAACTAACAGTAAATGAATTACCTGTCTGTGGAGGTCCAGATCTGCTTTATTGCCAACTAGAATCATAGGAAACTCATCACGATCTTTCACTCTAAGAATTTGTCGCTGAAACTTATAGATTTCTTCAAAACTGTAAAAGAATAAAAGTAGAGCATCAGTGTACTAATTCATAGATTCTCAGGTTCTGCAAAAGTTCAGAAATGATGAGTCACTTATTTGGACTTGCCCTGCCATGACACACAAGCACAGACAGCTGCAGGCACTCCAGAGTCTGCTGTCACAGCATGACCAGTTAGAGAACCATTCAACACTCAAACTAAAAAAATCCTCAAGACAGCAGTGTGCTATGCACTGGGCTTAGGTGGGGCTGCAGGGTGAGCAAAATGCTTACCACGTCTCAGTCCATAGGGACCCAGAAGCCAATGTATTGCAGAGAATCAAGCAGCTACAGTCCATTCTACAAATACTGATTTTGGAGTTCAACTCCAGCTAGAACATTCAAACTACAGCCTAGAGACCCCGATGATCAGCTGGAAACCTCCATAACTACTTCTAGGAATTTTGGGGGGATAAAAGCTGGAAAGTTTTATTTCTTCAAAACCAGAAAATGGCAGGGTTAAATGGTCAGAAAGCTTTCCAGTTACCAACTAAGTAATACCAGGTACTGATGCTGTTCAAGCAGTAAAGAATATTCCAGCAGTGTTTAAGGAAAAGTGAGCTAAGCAGAAAGCTTATTGCAGGATAGTATATTAAACAAGTTAATTCTGGCCTAAACAAGGTTTTGGGGAGAATAAATAAGTAAATCACTCCTTTCAAGTGAACACTGTTAAAGCTACATGGCTACATAACAAGCTTCAGCACAGATGCTTGCAGACAATCACATCCCTTTGGAGCCTTCCCAGTCACTATATTACATTCCAGGCATATAATCTGAACGCATTTACATTTAGATTTGCCAATTAGAATTTAAAAGCGAGATGATCATCAGTAAGAAAGTAGTGTTAAAAAAACTCGGTCGCCAAACAGCTCATCCAAAGGTGAATCAGAAGGAAGGTGTGTCACTAAGCATAGCTCCCCATGAGCCTGTAAGAAGATATGTTTCACCTCCACTCTGCAGCCATTCAGTCAATTCATGGGAGTAAGCAGAGTGAGCACTGCCTGCAAAAGAGTGCAGAGAAATAACCCTGAACTGGATACACCCATTCAGAAACTCAGAGCTAGGTACTTGACACTGCACACAACAAGGGGAAAAATACCATGAATACCAGTCAATTCCAGAAAAGTGGTATTCTGGATTGTAATAAAATGCTTGAATAGTTGTAAATTTTTTATGTATGCTTTCAAGTCGTCTATTGAAAGAAGCAGATACTTTCAACATGTGGTTGGTTCAAAATTGGTTGTCATAGGTGCTGAAAGACTGTCACACCTTAATGTTTCTGTTTTGAGGTTATTTCAGTTAAGGATAAGGTGCGACTTAAGAATAATTGCAACTTGTTTGTTTTACAGCTTGACATCATGCTTACCTTCCTCTATCTGTGACTGAGAAAACAAGCAGAAAACCCTCCCCTGTCCTCATGTACTGTTCACGCATGGCGCCAAATTCTTCTTGTCCTGCTGTATCCAGAACTGAACATAAGCAAAAATATGGATTACTGCATTTCATGTTCTTAGAGTACAGACTGAGGAAAAAAAGTAATTCCTAATAGGATGTTATGAGAGCCTTTTCTGTACATTCTAGCTAAGCAGAAACAACTTTTCACAGATACTCTGGGTTTTTGTCTAATATTCCCAACAAGTTCTTGCACTGACTGAACAATTCAAGACCTATCAAACAAACTGAACAACAAAAAATTTGAGTACTTCTGCTACTTCACAACCAGCTGAAATAGTTGGAAAATGCTTAGAGATACATGGGGATGAGGGTTGGGAGGGTTGTTGGTTTGTCCTTAAAGAAATCACTAACAAAGGAGAAGTGAAATTTTTAAAGCAAAGAGCTATATTGCACTTTGGAGAGGCAGCACAGAACAGCTAAAGAGGTGCTTTTCACTCCACCACATCACCCAGGTAACTGCCAGGAGTTATACAAATTCTCCCAGTTTTGTGAGCACTATGGCTTCAAACATCAGATTTAAAGAGCGATGCTTACACACAGGGCAGAAGCACATCAAACTCGGAGCATCTCATTAATAAAACAAAGTGAGGTAGCTCTTATCAGCTGCACACTTACATTAAAAAAAACCCCCACATGCTGAGCAGTTGTTGAGCTGTATTTCATTTGATGACTACAAATGTAAACACAGGCACCGACAGCTACAGGCTGTTAGACTGAGTTTCAGCTGGGCTACTTACTGTCCAAGCGCGCAGCTCTCTCGTCTATCACACATTGCTTGGTGTAGGAGTCTTCAATTGTGGGGTCATAATCCGTAACAAAGTAGGACTGCAGAAAAGAAAACAAGTTTGTGTGTTAGACAAGCACATAAAAGACACTCATCAACGAAGATCCTGAAACTGTACACTTGATAGCTTAGAGAAGATTTGTGTGCTTATCCATGTACAACCATTTGACGCTTGATCCAAAGGTAACGTAATGGCTTTCCTATTCCTGGTAAAAACCTGTAAATTGTAGGAATTACTAGAAGAGTCACTGAGTTTACTGGATTCCCACAGGATTTCTAGCATTTTCTAGACATTACTGGTAGCTCCTAGAATTTCTCAGCAGGAATACCTAGAAACTTTCAGTTTCTAGAGGCTGCTGAGGTCTCTCGCAACCATTAAGTTTCTAAACCCTACCAGAAGTTCAGAGCAGTTCTTTGGAATTCTCAAAAGTTTCCAGGATTTCCTCCCCCGTTCCCAGGACTAGTAATTTCTACTAAGTACTAGGATTTTCCCAGCTGTTTCTAGAACTCCCTAGCAGTCTTATAACAATGTCTTGGAACAGCTCTATACAGCACAAGTGGCACCTAGTTTGTTAGCTGAATAAAGTTTATTGGATCATCCTTGGTCTCAGGATTTCTCTCCTGGTTTTAATGACTAAGCACACACAGCCTCCAGAAAGACAACCCCTGGAAGCAGAATAAGCCACAAAATGACCATGTCATCCACTGCCTAAGCACAAAGATCCACCACATACAGCCAGTCTATTGTTTATCACCCAAACCTCAGAGCCAAAGCACATTCTGGTACATCTCTCTAGAGGCTGGGTGACCTGGTATTGAATACTGGGGTAACTGCTATCTGGAGACAAGTTTAAATTTCAAAGGATGAATTTTTAGCTTGAATGCAGTCATAGCTAAGTTATGTTCACCTAAAACTAAAGCACATTGGCATAACAAATCTAAACCCCGATCAAATTCCTTCCCCTCTATGGTCCCAGCAGTCACTAAGGATGTACACGACCCCGACTGTGCAGAACTGAAGAAATACTACCTATGTACATTATTCAGTTCTGTAAGCCAGGAAGGAATTAGGAGTGTTTTGAAGGTACATATTGGCTTGTAGGAAGAAAAAAAGAGGGCTTTGTTCTTGCATTAAGAAAATAGCACCAAAACAAGGATGCATCTCCTTATTCATGTCAAAATTCATAGTTCTCACTGAAGCGTCTTTCCCTCACACAAATTCAAAGGTACCAACACAACACTACTCTGTTCCTCTAAATTTACCAAAGTCAAGTTGACAGATGTCATGGTAGGAAAATCAAAAAAGGGGG
>VWZF01005810.1:655520-685538 GCA_013396755.1 Sclerurus mexicanus
GAAGGAAGAACTGAAATCACAGGACCAGCCCACTAACCTTCTCCAGGCACACAGACACATCACTGTCAGTGTAGAATACAGTTAACTCTGTTCTCTGCAGATGGGTTTATTAACATGGTTGTCTTTGTTCTTGCTCAGTTTCATTTTGGAGCTGCCCAAGAGGGCTGGCTGCAGTACGCTGTTCTGACTGCACCCAGCTGACCCCACCATTTGGACATGTCCACACTAGGTTTCTGGTTTAACAGCGCAGACCTGGGTTCCCCAGCAGAGCTCATCAACTGAGATGCAGCTGCCTTACTGGAAGAAACACATCACCAGTTGTAACACACTCGACCAGCTGTGTATACTATATATAACCTATGCTCATATACCACAGCCACCATGCAGCTGGCCAAAGGAAGAGTATCTACAGGTTGCTGTTCATCTGTTCATTTAGATCTGGCACCACACTGAAAAACTGCTGACCCCCCACCCAGCAGAAACACTGAACAGCTCCTTTGCATTTTAAGTAGACATCAGTAAACTGTCCTCTCAGGATACACCTACACAGCAGTCTCGGTCGCTCTGCATGGACACACCCAGAATAAGCAATCTCCCTGCTCCAACCTCTCCCACAACCCCACCCACACAAAACAAAACCACAACAAAAAACCCTCTACCTCCCCCCCCCCCCCCAAAAAAAAAAAACAAAAAAGACAAAAAGCCCNAAAAAAAAAAAAAATCAACAAGCCAACAGGGATGGGATCCTAAACACAGCACCCAAACTTCAGGATTCCCAGCAGAAGCACTTATCTGTAGACAACAGAACATCTCACCACAGAACAAGCGCTCTGAATATGCTCTTTCAACTACAAGTCATTCCTTTACCTTGCTTCCTTGAAGATTTAAAGAGGAAAAAATTCAGCCTTCAAAACTGTTTTTTAATTTCGTCTGTATCCTTGACTCAAAATATGCTATCCAGGAGCTTAAAAATAGACTTTCCAGGGAATGAATTTACACAAACTATAAATTAGGTCTCAGTTCTTCTGTGGCCTTCAATAATCTTTGAAAGATGTATGAGAAACTTACGTGAATATACAATTGTGTAAATAAAATCATTTACAGAATCTGACTTTAGAAGGGATGATTACAAGGAAGGGAATTTAAGTCCTATGTTTTACTAAGGAAACAAAGTCATATTTATAAAAAAGCAGTAGGTGACTAAAACATGGTGTCACTCTCGGTATATCTAGAAATTCAGGGTTCTTATTTGGAAGATAAAGCATGCACTCTGAAGTTACTCCCTATCCTTCTCCAGCTTCAGCTTTCATTTCTCCATCCTGCAGAATTCAGAGTCACTGTCTGAACCTCTACATCTATAAAACAGTAAAGTATGCCAGGTTTTAAATAAAAGAGAGAATTTGGAATCAGTTTTTTTCACTCTCATGAATCAGTATTAGTAGAACACCTAAAGCAGCAATTTTATATCCAACAAGGGCAATGTTTTTCACTAGGAGAGTTCAGAAAAAGAAAACCACAATAATCTCAGAGGAATTCTTATTTTCCTCATCTGTCCAAGGGCCAAGAACTACAGCATGTTCTGTAATCTCCAGGGCAATTCCATGATTCCCTCCACCCTTTTTAGTTTGTTTTTTTTTGTTGTTGTTGTTGTTGGTTTTTTTTCTTGTTTATTTTGGGGGTTGTTGTTTCTTAATTAAAACAAAAAACCCACACACACATCAAGACTAGGTAGAGACACAGAACATGGTTCCTCCCTCAAAACAGGAAACAAGATTAAGTTACCTTGATCCAGCATCAGCCATATCTCAGATTGAGAATGAGCAGATGCCAGAGCTCCCTCATTTAACAATTGTTCTTACAAGCATTTTCTTCCCTCCCATGGAGCTGCCCTGCCAAATCTGCTGTCACAGCCACTACAGGGGAGGTTTGCAAGGCAATTAGTGTTGTGGTTTACCTCCAGGCACTGGACAAGACTCATGTGCCTGAAACAGCTGCTGGTTTTGAAGGAGTCTTCCCGAGTTGCACTGGGACCATGTGCCACAGGAAGCACGACAACCACAACTTGCAGGCCTTATTCAGTCAGGGTTGATTTACAAAAATTAGATGTAGCAGACACGGTATTTATCAATTTGAGCAGAAATGGACCTTACTGCTGCTGTTCAGGCAGTGTTTAAAGAATTACGGCATGGCAGAGCATATCCTGAAGCATTCCCTGAGGCCATACATTTACTCCTGAATGATATTCTGCAGTAGTGGCAAGGTGCCCGCACACCCAACAAACCCAACGCCATACACCAGCAAAAGTAGCTTTGAAAAGGTCAAGAAGTTTGTGGCAGAACTGCTTAAAAGACTAACAGGAGCACAGTTCCAGCAGACAAAAACCACTGACAACCTACTGGTTTTAAACTGACGCCAAGTCTAGACAAATTAGAGGAGCAAGCATACACCAGAGCGCTGGGACACTCAGGCCTGTCTACTGCTGTCTCCTTTGTGAAGGCTGTATGTGCAAGTCTAACACCTCAGAGCATCACCCTGCTAAACTACAGCAATACCAGGAAGTCGCAGCAGGTGTTCGGGATGCAGCTGGTACAGAACACACCACTCCATCCCCTAGAGTGGCCCCTTACAGACCAGGTTGTCAGATCTACTCTTCTAGGAGCAGTTGAGCTTCTATGACGAGTCAGAGGAGCCACAACTCATTCAGCTGGCTCCACTGCAGTTGGCCACTGCCTGCAGGAAATAATTAGAAGAAGCTAAATTCCTTCAAAGAAGATAGTAACTTGAAGACACTTTTCTGTTACACCACTCCCTTAATCACTAGCAAAATTAAGGCTCTTTCCACCCATATCCTAGAAGGGAAACGAGAAGTTGAGCCCAGTAGCCTCATCAACCATTTAATTTACCCAAAATATTATGCAACAGGTCTTCTAGGTTTTCTCTTTCTAAGACTGCTGAGGCAATCAATTCCAGAGACAGGAAAGCCTGCTGCCAAGGACACGAGTCCTTTTGCAGAGGGGGAAAAAAAACAGAACAAAAACCCATCCCCACACTACCTACATCACTTATAGCTGGGCAATCCACCACCAAAATCCCTTCCTATACACACACTTGTCATCTTAAAGTGCTTTTCAAACAATCTCATGACCTTTTCAGGAGTTTCTATTTGCAGTGCATAGAAGCAATGACACTACTATACAGATTACTGCTCTAGCAGTCTTTCTCCATTTAAGGCAATGGCAATCCCTAAATCATTGTTTCAAGTCTTTTTGTAAGGAGAACGTGAAAACACGTGCTCAGTTTATCATTTTCCCCCTTTTTACACTGCCCTTAATACACATATAGATATTCCCCCATTAGCTGGACTTGCTTATAAGCTCAAGTCCTCCTCCATAAATTAATAAAAACAACTAAGTGAAGATGCCCCAGTGTTGACTCACAGCTCCTATGCAGCTTTTCTTATTTACTCTTCATGAAGTAATCAACAGCCCACAAACCAGAAAAAGCCATGGGATTACTTTCTTTTGCACTTTTATGTTTTAAGGGGGGAAAGAAGTAGGATGCCATCAATGGGAAGCTGCTCTAAGCTGCAGTCCAGAGGTTGGTTGCATAACATTCTTCCCTTTACACAAAGCTTGAAGGACACGCAATGCAGGGCAGCTTAGCACAGTGAAAGCACACCACTACAAATAAGCTAAAGAAGTGGTACATGCCAAAATATATATTCATTCTTGCTGTCTCTATGATCTTCATCTGTATTTACTAAACATACAAATAATGTTTCAAAGAGCCACTGGTTGCTTATTTAAATTTTTTCCACGTGTTTAAGGTTTTGGTTCCAACCCAGTGAAGGCAAGGAAATAGAAGGGTTTCCACCCTCCAGCTGAAGTTACAGACCAGCTCCGGATTTAAATAAGCATCTACAATTTGAGCATTGCAAATAGCCCAAAAATCCTTCCTACCTATAATTTGCATGCTAGAACTCAAAACTAACACACTGGTGAACACTACACCAAAGCTTCAACTTTAGACTTGAGTACATTCCCAGATATCTGAAATAACAGGATCCCACGACATCTCCTAGGCTGTAAGTGCTACTTGACAGAGTATTTCTTTTGGCAGTTTCTCCTGTGACTACCTTCTATACTATCATCCTTTCTTTAGGTCCTACATCAATTCCCCTGCACTTCACCAGGAACATGTTTGCTCCTGACCCACTGAACCCTTGTAAAGTCCAATTCACCACCTGAAATGGCACATCTTCACCATGGGCGTAGAACAAATAACAGTATTAGCCCTATCACACACCACACTGATCATGCCAGAAATACTTTACCCAGAAAAAGTCAAAAACCTAAGTTCTCTTCATTTAAATAGGCATTTCTGGCATTCATTCCAAGTCATAGACAAAGTCAGTGACATAGTTTAAGACCAGAACTCTTGTGCCCTGGCCAGCTGATAAGGCCATAAATGGACACCTTTCTGTTTGAGGTACTTGTCTACACTGTCACATCTTTCTCAGACCATGAATTAAGATCTAAATGACTGACTTCATACATCAGTTTGCAGCCTTCACTGTTTTGCCACCCATAAAATCTCAACCTCTGCCTTCAACTCTTCTACCTAAGAAGAGTGGCACAGAAGCCAAGTCTACACTAATGTGAGCCCATTGTCACACTGTGCTCTCCTCCAGGCTGCAGAGCTTGTGACAGACTTTTCTTTGGAGTTTTAATCTACATTCCTGTCCCACAGGAGAAGACAGGTTCTGTGTCACCACAGAGCTGTTCCTAGAGAAAAGGTGGCAGTAACCTTGCTCAAGCACCACACTGGCCCAGGTGCAGAGCTAACCTGCCCAGCAGAAGGGGTAATTAGGCAAAGCAGAGGCTCAGGCCTCAGCACCTCAAAAGATTAAAAGAACCATCTCCTTTCACAGCACAAAGGAGGCTCCTCAAGTAATTTCTTGAGAGTATTTGAGTTGGCTGGCTGGAAAACAAGGAAAACACACAGGAAAAAACCTTAACTGACTTCTGGAAGCAAACATAAACCCTGACTGCATTCCAGAATAAAGGAACAGACACAGCAAAACACACAAATTTAGTATTTTGCAGAGCCCCATGTACTTGGTCATAGAAAAAAACCAAACAAACTAAAAGCACACCACTGATCAGAGCCTCTGACAGGCTTGTTCCAATACTTAACATAGACGTTCCCCAGAGCAGGTGGGACCTAGAACCCAATATTTCCAGACAGGTCTAATTGGTTGTTGCTGGGAGAGCAGGAGGTGGATGCTATTGGGGTAGATGACTGGAAGTGCCACCTCTGCAAAGGTTTTTTGCAGTGTTCAAGTCAGTACCAGAAGAAGCCTGCATGAGCTACCCACAGCAACCCAGCATCATTTCAAACAGAAGTGCTCCAGATGGCATTCAGACTGCTTTGCTGCAATAAACAGTCACACATTATACAATGAGAGGACGTATTTTCATGTTGAACATTGCACAGAATAGTAGACCAAAGGTCTAGAATTATGCTGATAAAGACCAGACTGAAGAAATCATGATTAAAACACCAGCTTATACTGCAGAAGACCAGGTGTATCATCCTCCAATCACCCCATATTTCTACAAATCTTTAAGAGTTTCTGTTAATTATACAAATATTAAGAACACCCATTCCTTTCTTCCAAAAAATATAAATTAAAAGATAGTCAGCTTGCAAGTAATCAGTGATGCTTCCCTCAATTTAGACTACTTCCCACTGTTCCAATGTATCCTGCTAGTGTTGTTACAGCTATCCAGGGAAACAGATGTCATTTGTAACTACAGTTGCTGCCATTATCCAGTGATGAGAAACACTTAATTTCATGAGGAATGAAAACTGAGACACAAAGAAGAGGATTAAACTGAAGAAAGTTATAGTGAAAGACAGATGACATGAGCTATGTCCCAGCTAAATCCTTTGGAAATCAATACACAGGTTGAAAAGTTTTTATTGTTCCTGATGAACTAGCAATACATATACATATAATACCGAACTTTATAATTGTACATACTTAATCAAATCTTAATGGTTCTGTTAAAGAAGAAAATCATAATGGAAAATGCAAAGCTCTTGAATAACCCATGGCAGCGTTAGAGTCTATCCATTAGACTGCCCCCTTGCCAGCATACAATTCAAAGACAAAGGAGATAGTAAGATACAAAAATAAACACCTGCCTTGGTTAAGTATATGTAAGTCTTCCCCTTAACTTTTTCATGCAATCCAAGGATTGTCAAAAGCTGTGCATGGTCTGGAAACACTAAAAGTGTGAGTTAGTCCTATTATATGGCCACATACTCTTCTGTCTCTCCTCCTCCTCTCTCTCTGTTCTTCCACGGTCACTGATCACTGAGTGAGCACATCAGAAAAAGAAAATTACTAAGAAAATTGTATTCAGTGCATAGGCATATTTAATGCACTTAGCTAAATATAACACAGCTCCTTTCTTTATAGGCTTTGTTCCGCTCACTACTCAAAATACGTAAAAACAAAACTATGCCTGCTTCCCTCACAGGTGTCGCGAAACATGACCTAGAATGGGGGAAACAAGGGGAAAAAGGACATGGAGGGTAAAGTGTCTAAGCCGAAGACTAACACACATATCTAATTCTGCCTAGCACCTGTAATTTTTTCATATTCCTAAATGAACACTGGAACTCTGTACTCATAAACACTCATTTCCAGTGTTGTTTCTCCAGACAGCCATATGCTAGGAAGCCTCAGATTTCATCCCCACTTCAGCAGGACTGACTTGTGTTACAGATTTAAGAGCCATGTTGATTTTGGAGCATCAACTTATTCTGCAGGTCACTTTGTGGATCAAGACTCAGCAATACGCAAGATTGCAATCAAACTGACTTTTGTGCACTGACAGGGAACATTCAGCAGGTCTTACATCTTTCAACATGCCTAAAAAACTGTCTGCTGATTTTTGCTCTTCCCCTAATTGCAACTTTCAATAAAGCAGTTTTATCTTCCCCAACCCTACCTGGGCTGCAGCAGCACAGAAAAGAATCTTCCTTTTTTCCCCTCAAACCTGGCACCCAAGGCATGGCTGGCAAAACAGCTTGGATTTACAGGTAGAAATCTGGACAGTGTGACTGCTAAACAGATAATTACAGGATTCAGTGAAGAAAAAAAAAACCCAAACCTAAACCCAGAGGCAGCAAATTTGCTTGGGGAAAAGAAAGTGTCTTTGAAACATAACTAAAGCAGCCTCTCGGTGCATGTTCAAATCATAGAGGTTTAAAGAATAATCATTAAATCTACTTTATAGAAAAATTACATGCCTTTTTGCTAACATCCTGCCAAGCTTAAACATACCACTTAGACATATCATTAGGGTAACCCTTTTAAAGTGCTAATACACCCTCAACTTGATGACCTTAAATGTCTTTTCCAACCTAAAGGATTCTATGATTCCAATTACGGACAGAGTGGGTACTGGTTACATGCACATAACACAAATACTGATGAGAGTGGGTTTTCTTTTAATACATATTTTGCAATGCATGTGAACATCTTTTAAAATAACATCCTTAAAAAACAGCAGATTGATACTTGTTGAAAACAGCTTTCACCTTTTAAACTCAAACTGAGCCTGCACAGAGCCTATGCCTCCTTTCAGCTCCCAGCTTACAGCTCTCTCCACAGTACAGCAACTCAGTATTAGCAACTCACCAGCCTGTGAACATTTCCCTCCAATTCATAATTATTCAAATTTCTCAAAAATCAAACCACACCAAACGCCAAGTACACTCACATAGAGACCCGTTTTAGGCAATATGTGCATTAAACTTTGGCCTCTTGAATACTTCCTGGTGGTGCAGTTTTCATTACTCAAGATCAGAGAATGCACACTTTCACTGTCTGTGAAGCCTTCTTTGTAATACCTTGAATTAATGCCTTTTAATGCCAGTAAGCACCTACAAAATTCTTTGAAGGTGCCTATGCAGTTTCTCAAGTCGAAACATGTCTGACTGTAAAACATACCCTATACTGCAAGCATAGATGAATCTTGATTTAATTTAATTTCATTTTTGCTTCACAGTAAATATGTGCAGGAACTACGAACACACCAAGTATTTCATCTTCCTGATCTTAGCCACTTGTAATTCAAGGAATGTTTAAAACATTTGCGACATGCTATCTTTTCATCCATAAAGTTTTATCAGGTTTAGACAGTTTTCAGTCTAGCAGCTCACATAAGCTCTTCACGATGAACTCAAATTCTTATCTCACAAGGCCAGCAATATTTTTTTAACAGTACATGTCTGGTTTTAGGACTGTGTATAACCAACTAATGGGGACTTTAGCTGTAAGAGAAAAGAGAGTAAGGTTGCTCAAAAAATCCTCTGGTGAGGCAGAAATTATGGAATACTTGTTCTCATACACATGAAATCCTTAGGACACCTCAAGATATATGGTGTAATGCAAGAGATTTTGGTTTATAAACTTAAGTACCTTAATGGGAGAAGACTTCAGTCAATTAAAATAGCTCTTCAGTAACAGACCTGATTTAAAACACAGTCAGCAATAGCCTTCAGGTTAGCAGCTCTGAGGAGACACATGTTCAGGGCATTTAAAGTCCATTACGAAATAAGCCACTTCATAACTCCTTGAAGAATGCACAAAGACCTGAAATGTAGATCAAAAAAGTTCCTTCCATGGAAAAAAAAAACAAACAACCTCTTGAGGAGAATGCAAGTATTCACATCAACTCAGAACCTTTAAAACGGGTTCAAGTTGCAAACAGATTGCTTGTGAATTGGACTTTCCAGATTGTCTAGCTTAGGTTATGGACATTTGGAGCCACACAATTACATTAAAGCAGTAACAAGTTTTTCTAGCCCAAAAAGCCAATAAAAAAAGGCCACACTTCTGCAACTCTCTTATTTTACATTTTAAATACCCAAAAATGTTTGATCTCTGGGATTCCACAGCAAGCTAAGATCAAAAGTGCCTGAAATTAACGCTTTCTTATTCTGAAAGTACGAACTAAAGATCCATTCTAGGTAGTAAGAGCATTTTCCTACCTTTCTATTACATCTCAGATCTCTACAAAGCCAGGTGTTATTGTCAGTTGTGTAGGTTTGTAACAGCTCAGAAACAAACTTGGGCTTGGACCACAGTTCATCAGAAAGAGTCAGGCAGAAAGCCTGAGGAAGGTAAATTCTCAGCATTCATCTTAAAACACTTGTTTAATATGGAGATACAGTCAGGTGAACTAGCCCATTAAACCCAGAGCCTACAGTTTTCTTCAATGAGTCAAGTTAGGATTAAATATTTCTGGGCTAGTATTTTACTAAACAGTTAAACTACAGCAACTTCCTGCTAATGGAAGATGGATGTTGTATTATCCCCAGTCCCTGCATTTCACTATAATTCCCTGCTGCCTTCAGGACAATCAAGAAATCAGAGAGTTCAAACTGTCAGCTAAAAATTAAAGAAATCTCTCATCCAAATACTAGCCATGCAAACCACTTCTATATGTCCGGGCACTTCAATAAAGTTCATAACATATCACTAAAAGATGCCTTTTCACCCAACTCTAATATATATAACCAACTTTATTAATATATAATTTGCATATATATCTGTGCGTGTGTATGTCAAATAGGGACTGAACTGAAAAAGTGAAAGCTTCCAGAAGTTTTAATCATATCACCTATTCTGTCAAAAAGAGAGACATAGAATCTATTAGCACATAGGCAATTAAAAGTTGAGATGACTCTTTCAGAAGCAGTAATAGATCTTATTTCCACTGCCAGATTACTGTAGGCATTGATAGCAACACACTAGTTCCTGTCCTATAGGGTTTTTTTTCAATTACCAGTAAATTCCACGGAATTTTTGAACACCAGCTTGGACAACATTCAACATAAAAACATTCAGTTTCATTAGCGAAGTCTGGTGTACTTTATTTTTCAAAGATTTGTTGACTGATCATTAGAAGCTAATTATTTAGGAAAAGGCTATAAAATAGCACTTATATCTAATAACTACTGTGTCAAGAAGATAAGCACAGCTCTAACAGCTTTATTTGCCCAAATTACATATTTATTCAACTCCAACCTTTTAGCCTTAGATTAGACTGTCTAGACTACATTTGCAGACTATAGACAATTACTACTATCTTTAAGTTTTGAAAGTGTCATAAACAGAAGCATCAGGAACTCTGAAATTACAGCTGTAAGTGTTGTCTAGCCATCTATTTTCATTAGCAAAGCTAATCCTCCCAGATCCTCACCCAACTAAGTAAAACACATAGCAGTTATCCTGGAGCATGACAATTTTAAATTATAATAATTGGTTGCCTACCCATGAAATAATGGACTTCTTGAACATGTGTTAATCATTCAGCAATGCCAGTATCTGAAGCTGCATGATGCACATATCATAATGGTTAAATGCACAGCAAAAAATCAATTAAAATGAAAACATACTGGGTAACTTCCCCTTTGAAAAGGGTGTCTGAACGGCTTGCAGGTGGGCAAGCTATAGCAACAAGAAGCTCATGCTAAAAAACTACAACAGCAAAAACATATTAAATACACACTTCTAACATGGCAGTTCCTTAAGTTTTCCACACACCACAATGACAGGGCATGAAAGCCACAGCAAACCAGTCTGACCAACCCAAGCACGAGTCCCACACTGTAGTCTCATCAGCCACAGCAGCTCAGCAGCTGGGAGTACCCAGGTATTTTCACACATCCATATCAGTCACCACACTGTATTCTAAGATGAAAACGTGCTTTCCACCGCCTGAAACTATTTCTCAGAAGTTTGTGACTAAGAGGCAAAACCTCTGAAAGAAGGAGAATTTGTACTGGTCAATACGTGTTTTTTTCCACGCAATCTGTACTTTCAGATTTGGCTGCTCTGAGCAGGGCCAGCACACAGGCTCCCAGAGGGACCATGAAGGAGAACAGAGCACCTATGTGCAACTCACTCTCAAGTCCAGCAACAACCTCTGTAACCTTAATGTCCCCTCTGCAAAGTGAAGTTTTTCAAGAGATTCACATTTCAGCATCAGCTTTTCACCCCAGACACACTGAGGAGAAGCACTTATAACCTTAGTTTGGGATTTAGAGCCAAACAATGAAAAGTTTAAGAGTATTTTTTACCTTGTCTCTAACATAAGGTGTCAGGTTAATCCACCTAATTGTGAGAGTGAAAAGGAAGGAAGGGGATCTCTTCCAAGGTAGGGCAGGCTGCGTCAGCCTTTTCACGCTAGGGACAGTGTGTCCAGATCTTCCTGGCACACAAGCAGTCCCTTTGTTTTGTTTGACTGTTTGAGGGCAGTGTTCAACAGATCTGATCCTGACAGACAGGAAGAAAAAGAGCCAAGACTTTGTCGACTGAACTTAGAGTAATGTGGCAAGTTAGTCCATCCTTGGAGAAAGATGGAGAAATCCTACCCCATTCTCAGCAGAGAGATACCCAACACAGACATTTCAGTGACAGAGGCTGACCTGAAATTTAAGACATGATGCCTGTCAAAAAGCACAAGTGTTTTAAACAGACACTAGTCTCACAGATGTGGATGCTACTGCTTTGTAAGTAATGGTTCAAATTCATACCACTGTTTTCAAAATTCCACGTTTCTGTAAGAATAAATATTAGAACTCAAATACGTGAAGTACAAGAAACCTGCAATGTGGACTTGTTTAACTGACACAAAGCTTCAGCTGAACAAACCACTTCGAAAAAAGCAGTACTGAGTATTTTCCATCCCAGATACAAGAAGAGTATTATGCTTTCCTTTCCAGCCTCATCAGTGTGTGTAGGGAAGTTAAATCTTAATGTCCTTTAAGAATAGTCTCTCACTACCACCAGCAGCAGATTTCAAGATCAAAGGTTATTACTCCTTTCCATCTGACAACAGTGTAATTTAATTTAGCCTGGTTTTCTCATCAAGTGGTACAGCACATGAGGATTGTTTACAATAGGGTACATAGCACTTCATTTCTGACTTTTCAGTAGCAAAGCCATGTATATTGGAACTTCTAAATGACAGACAGCTGAAGTTCCTAGAAGAAACACAAGAAGTAATAGCAAAGTTTTTATTTCCATTTAGGATAGAACAAAGAAAACCCAAACCACCAGACTCACGGTTGGGAATGCTTAGAAGTTACTGCTCTGTATTGCATTGGTATCCCACAAGTCAACTTAAACATACCATTCTGCAGTACCTCCAGCAGCTGCATTTTACTTCCTTTTGAGGTCCATGCCCATGCCTCTGCTACATTGACATCCACACTTCAGTGGCACAAGGTTGCTCACAATCAGTGAAAACTCACTTTCAAATCAGCAAATTTGCAGACTATCACATGAAGTCTATGTGCAACCTGACATTTTCTGTGTACCTCCCCTGGAATCCATACTTGCTTAGGCTCAGCTGAAGAGTATCAAACTGGGCAGTACTTATTTTACCCAAATTATTTTTACAGCAGGCATGAAGTCACAACAACATCAGAACTGCTTGATAACCAAGAGGAAGATGCTTTCCTGGCAGAAGATGTATGGATGGCCCTCCCTTTTGCTCCACCAGGCAAGCGGCTGCACACAAGCACACCCCAGCAGCATGGCGGTCATGAAGCCAAGTCATCCACAACAGGAATATTTACTAGGGAGGTTGACAGAAGCAAGCTCTTTAGTGGCATTATCCTCCCATTTAATCAAGACTTTAAAAGCACAATGTCATCAGCATTGTTGCAACTTACATATGAGGAAATGAGCCCACAGTCAAATTCCAGGAACCAGAAGCTACCAAGTGGTTTTACAGTTGTTAATCCTGACATATAAGAAACATCTCCTTGCGCAAAACTGGTTATAAGCACTGTCTTGCTAAAATTAGCTTGTTAGCTGATCTACAGGGAAAAGGAAGAGATCCTAAGGCCCCAGTAAGGACAATTAAAATACTCAAGCAATGCCAGAATTTTCAGCCTCAGAAACTTCAGATTTTAAAGTCAAAAGAGTGTCAAATGGAAACACATTTATGTTCTCAAATTTTATTAAAAATGCTTTTGCCTTCAGTAGTCAGTAAACATATTTAAGCAAGCAACAATTTCCATCTAAAAAAAGCCTATTTACCAGCAAAACATTTGGTTGTACTAAAACCAACCACAGTGTTTCTTCCCCTTTGCCTCTGCACCTGCAGGTATAGTACCACTTTTAGTCAGCATCACCCCAAATCACAGGGCAGGGAAACATGTAGAAAACTCAGAGGGAGTTTATTTTTTGCTTTGAATTGTCACCAACACCACATGGAATAGAAGAAGTTAGACATAACTAACAGCACTTAACATCTACAGCATTAACAATATTAATGTTAAGAATGTTCAAGAAAATACTAAACATGACACTGTTGACAGAGTGTTGAACATGGTCTAGTTGACAAGGTGGTGATGAGTCAAAGGTTGGACTTTATGATCTCAGATCTTATCCAACCTAATGGATTCTGTGATTCCATTAGGAGAATATTTCATGTGAACTTTCAGTTGGAAGACCTAAGCAGTTAGGTCTTATCCCTGGCTTTTACACTTCTAGACACTGTATTATCTTAACAGCAAGGATTATTTTACCTCAGTGAGAATATAATTACTTCCAAACCATGGGCTGCTATAACCAAAGGAAAAATACCAAATGCATCTGCGGTAAGGGAGCATCCATATTCGATTAAAACCCAGAGACATACTACAGCCAAGATGCACGCTAGCAAACTTGTTCTCGTGTTAAGATCTACTTCACACTATACGACGCCACAATCTAGTTTTATGTGCAAATACCTACTTTCACATTTCAAAAAGCCACATCTGTGATGAACCACATCAAGAAACTGCAAGCAAACATTCAGCTGAGGTGCTGCACAATCAAACACTACATGCAGTCAACAAGTGTTTTTACAGCATGGCCATTTATGGTAGCAGTGAAGAAGGCAGATGTAAGATTGGAGCAGTTTTACACTGAGTACCATCACTTCCCATAGTGGATCTAATTCTAAATAACAGAGAAAAAAACCCATCATTTGTATTAAACACTACATCCACAGGCAATCCCTCAGTGTTTAGGGAATTCATGTTTGAGCTAGAAGCATTTTCTAGAGTCACAGACCTTAGGACCACTGGGTTTAGTATTTTCTTCTCCAATATCCTATTTAGCACTATGTTAGAGCAGGTTCCAGAATAGTTCTCTACCCACCATTTGTGACTGAAATTCCTCCAGGGGGAAGGGAACCTTCAAGATCAAATTGAGACCAAACACTCTCATTCAGAAGCACAAACTGCTGAAAGGAAACAGTGCCTGATTTCCTTGAAGAGCTGCATGCTCAGGCAGAACCTGAGCTCTCCAGTGAAGACCTTTTCTCCCAAAATAATGGGTATTGTAATTTGTTGTTTTAAGCATAACAGGTCCATGTACTAACCCAGCCACACATGCTGTGATAGCACAGCCCTGAGACAGCCATTCCACTCCTGGTTCTGTCATCTAAAGCGTGTAAACACAGCTTTGTTTAAGAAATTGGCAAGCAAATTAATACAGCAAACAGGGCTCTGACATCAAAATGCCCTTCCTACAGTATAGCAACAAACTCTCTGGAAACTATTCAATGAATCTATAGAACTTGAGATCATCACAAGCGTGCAAACTTCACATATAGCTAAAACCACTCATCCTTCTTTTTGCACTCTTCTCTTGCTCCTTACCTGATTCTCCTATTAAAAACCTCATGGGGACCATCTGCACTGCAGGTACACAAACCCCTCCAAGAGTGTTTATCTACTGTGGCCTTGTGGCCTTTGCTGGCGTCCCAAAGCTTAGTAGACTCACCATCAACAGAAAGAGAAGACCTTTGGCTGAGGGATCTTACTCTTTTCACGTGCTTTGGAGAAATACCCCATCCCAGCTAAAAGATGGCAGAACCACAACCAGTCTACATACAACAGATCTCAACTTAATTCAGTTAAAGCATTTTTCTCATCCTTTTGCAAAACTGTAACTTTCTGAGCTTATATAAAGACATTTGAGCATGGTTTTCTTTGCCATTTCTTCAGAGGACCGCAGCCACTCACATATGTTCACACAAACCTTCAAGGACAGCTCTTTACCAAATTTCACTTGAAGAGAATAAATCCTTCTCTCCCTCTTCTGCTACTCCTGCTCTAAATAAAACATAATCTAGTATTTTAGCAGGCTTTCAAGTTTTAAGGGAAAATAAGGAAGGCACACCACTAAAAATTTAAAGAATTTGTTTTGCTCCTACACCATACTCACACTGTCCAGTTTATCATCGCCTCCTCAAGAAGACTGGCAGGCTTTTTAATTTTTCAGCTTGTTAAAAGTGTGAACTTAAAAACTAAGGGTTCAAATTCAGATACTTCAGTTCAGTAGTAGCATACAGTCAAGATCTGCTCTGGGGGTTTCCAGCAAGGTGATTTCCCTTCTGCCCCCTGTGTGCACTCATTCTTACAAAGAATTTACATAAATTCTCAAATAAACTTGTTTTCTAAACTTGCAAGCTGCACAGAGCAGCCAGATCACATGACTTCTACTTCATTTGCATTAAAAGATACATGGCAATTTCTCTATATATTATTCTTTTACAGACATCAGTTGAGGAGAAAAGGATCATAATCTGGAAAACAGAGATGCACATCAGATGAATATAGGTCATGAAAAACAGCAGTAAACATTGTCTGAACCATGTAGAAGGATGATCAAAGTGAAGAAGGACAAGGACTGATGAAAAAGAACTTGATCATGCTAGTTTTATTTCTCCACTTCAGACAAGTTGGTTCCACTAGCTGCTGCTATCTCTCTCAGATTTTATAATTACTAACTTGTAACAAATCTTTAATGAAGTTACCTTCTTCAGGACAAATACTGAACAGCCACTGTCACAAAAGTAACTCAGTAATTTGTTCATTACTAAGACATTTTGCCTTTAAAAACCCAGGACATGAGTATGAATGCCATAAACAGCACAGAAAGTACTAGATTTCTACACAGGCTAGTACCAACTTACAAGGAAGACCCTTTCTGTTTATCATAACATGCCAAATTAAACTTTCATACCGCAACCAGCTACACTATGCTAGTTTACAGTCTTTCAGCTTGACAGGTCCCATAAGACTTTCCAGGAGGGAAGTCATTACTCCTGAAATGCAACCTTGCTGCCTGTACTTGCTTTTTCGTCCCCTCCAAAGTAATGCCTCCATTCCCCAATTCATTTCTGGAAGCCACAATCCTGCAGGGGCTGATTCTACAGTGCAGAAGACACAGCATCAGAAGAACTAGCTATCCGATGCAAAGAGCAAGAAGAAGGAAGGTAACCCAAGAACTTCCGTAGCAGTAAATACAGCAAATATAAAATTCACAAACAAAAATATTACAAACAAATAAAATTCAAATTGTTCTCTCTCCAAGCAAGTTCACATTGACAAGAACTGAGTAGCTAACAAATAAATTACCAGTTCTCCAGTACTGTTTCTGACTCTCTACCTCTGCTCAGGTAGCCTGTTACTAACAGGTTAGCAGCACTTGAAAAAGTGGCTTTACCATATATCTAGTAGGGATTACAGTTTAAAACATCCTGCCCTGAAGGAAAGAATGTACTCCACAACCTAAACCCACTCATTTTCATTAAGAAGTTAATCTATAGAGCAACATCTAAATTCAAATTGCAATGTGCAATATTCTTCTCTGACAAGTCCGACAGACACACACAAAGTAACATATCAAATAAACAGGGTACATCATTATTTGATTGCTTTCTTGAGCAAAGAGCTCCTGCAAATGTTTCATTTAACTCTATAAAGAGGTAGCAGTAGAGCAAATGCCATCTTAAGATGTGTGCCTGGTGTGCAAAGACCTTTAATTTGTTTACTTTCAGAAGGCAGCTTTAGAATGCACAGGGTTTGATCAGAAGGGGGTTTTTTGTTTGTTTTTTTTTGCTTTTAAAAAAACCCAACTCTACTGCTATTTCCGCTCCCATATTCTACCAAGTAGAGATCTTGCGGTTAAGGCATTCAGTGAAGAGAAAACAGAGCGTGGAATGCAGAGGCAGCCAGCCTTCTGCACCAAAACCACAGGAAAGCACATTAGTTTCTCTCATTTTTATAGATTAGAAACAGGTTCTTCAACTTCATCATAGTTAGAATAATGGACTATTCAGAGTTCTAGTAATCACAGGTGAAGTCTCCGGACAGGCAGTACCTCAGTCTGACAAGCAGAAGCCCTTCAGAATACCTTATCTTCTTGTTTATTAACTCTAATGTAGCCAAGTGTGAAGGTACCTCTAACACAGCATTACCACCATACAGCTCTGCCAGCTTTTAACACGCAGCAAAGCTGATGTTGTTTACAAGGACTGGGTGGATGCTACCAATTAAAGGCAAGTAGTTTCTCTTTGAACTTTCTTCCACCATTACAAAGTCTTTTAATTTAAATCATAAGTCTTCTAAGACTTATTTCCTGGGCATGTGTTAAACTCAACCTTTCATAATGACTAAAACTCAAAACTGTTTAGGGGGACTATATGCGTTACAAACTTATGGAACAGAATCAAGACCCACTAATGCATTGCTGGTTTTCTGGGGTTTTTGTTTGGGTATCTTTTTGGCTTTTTTAAAGAAAACAAGCAGAGCTACAACAAGGCCCTCTTCAAATACGTTTTGGCATTGACAGCCTATATGCTTCAGGTTTAAGAAATGACCATCAGATTTCAAAGAAACAAATCTGGGGATATCTTCCCATGAGTTGCTATGGTAGGCCACTGCTAGAAGAGCAGGCAGCCACCCGTTTGCAACAGCACACACTTAAAAGCACTAGTGTGGAAGCTGACAAAGAATCAGTGCTCCAACTCAGAGATTTTTTTTCAGCTATAACAGAACTACCACACACACAGGGTTTTGCCCAGGAGAATCAAGGAGCACAAGTCCCTATCACTATATACATCATATATTTTCTAGATTGAGGAGAAACCAGAAGTATCATAATGCAGTCAAAGAAGAAGTTACAGAAATATGATAAATACCTGGGTGAATAGTGTTAGGCAATCACAGTAGTATCTCATAACTCCTAGCACAAGGGAAGAAGCTGAGATACTTTTAAAGTTCTCAGGCTACTCATTTGGTGTGGGATTACTCATGTACAACACAGGCACCTAGAGTACATGCACTGCAGGGAATTTTTTAAGTTTTAACATAAGCTGCTCAGCTGTTAGAAAACCCACTCTCAATTATCTAGTCTGAAGCAAGTGACTGCAGTTTAAATTATTCATCTTCTGAAATCACCCTGAACAAATTCTTCCAGATCACCACCTTCCCTCACGCAGGCAGGCAGCCAGTGTCTTTTTCAGGAGATCAGCTCAAGAGATGCAGGGCTTTTGTTTATTTTCTCTCAGAATATTTGTAAATTGAAGAAATGCACAGAAGACAGAATTTCAAGGTACAATTTTAGCTCAAGTATTAAAAAATACAAAATTCTTAAACCTTGAGCAAAATCCTAAACTCAGTCAGCTTTTAAAACACCCAGGTCACAATTCCAATAAACAGACACCCAGGGCAGCACAGATCAGGTTATTTTCAAATCCTGCTCTGAGTGAACAACTTTATTATCAGTTTCCTTTTTTGGGAGAAGACCTCTGGTGTGTCAGTTGAAATATTCAAGTCCTCCCACAAAACAAGTCAAAGCAGCTAAGGAGGAGGGGAAGCCACTATTAAAAATGTGTGGAATGTAACCTACTTGGCAGAAGGCAGATAATACTGGGACAAGGAAGTCAACTACTTCAGATCTGAGGCCATTTTTCCGTACAGTCCCACCAACACTGACACCAATTCTAAATTTACAAATATTGGAGAATTTTATCAACTTACACATGACTAAAAATAGCTTAACAGACAAAAATAATTTAGCAAATCCTTCAGTTACCTGATAAATACTATACCTGTTCTAATGGGTGCAAAAACTTCTAGAGAGAAATATGAAAAAGTGTCTTTAGCTACCTCAAAAGCTGAGCTTTCAATCGTCTTTTTTAAATTCAAAGAAGTTGAGATATATGCATCAATATATTTGGGAGTACTGCTCTAGAAAGACAGAAACAACGCAGAAACTGTATGAGGCAAAACAATTTCTCTAGTTAGTAGATTTAGGTCACAGACACAGGAATTCAGAAATGTTTCAGGTTTTAAACATCCTTGATAAAACTAAAGCATTCAATTCAAAATGTCTCTTTGCACTAAGTAATGCTTTCAGAACAAATACTGAGGGATCGAAGAGCGTATCCACTGACAGGCAGTGACCTCACTTCCAGAGTCAGTGATCTAGAGAAGCACAGGCATCCACTGCAGCTGGAACAGCCACATGACCACAACAGCTTGAAGACTTCAAAGGTGCCTTAACATTTCCAGCTGAATCTGAAAGAAATCAAACTTCTTTCTCCATCAGTTGATCTGACACAGTCTAAACTCTGAGAGACTTCAGCTGAACACCCTCTTATCACATAACAGGACTCACTCCATCAGGATTACACACAGGAGGCATTTCACAACTCTTCTTGTGCCCTGTGCAATAAGAGCAGCCACTCTTACATCTCAGTCTCCATCTTGAGCAGAGCTGGAAGAGGGTCACTTCCCCGCTGTTGCAGAAAGCTTCACCCAGTTGTACACATATCATCTTCAGTAGTTAACCTGCTGCAGAAGTGGCTGCCTGTCCCATCCCTCCCCCTGCCTGCAGAGGGGTCTCACCATAACTGCTTTGGTCTACATTAGCTACTGAGAATTTTACCTGGATGTTTGTACAGCAACCTTTCTACAGCATCACCCCCAAGGCTGAGGCAATATGACAGAGCAAGTTAACATCATCACGTAACTGCTAGAAACAGAGGCATCTTAAATTACTTTACTGCTGAAGACCTGTTTTTATGTAACATTTAATGCTAAAATCATGCTCAAGAAGTCACACTGAGCAGCCCGATTCCCTTCTGATTGTTTCTTGAAGATTTGGGAGTCCCCCCAGATGATTAAACCTCCCATAACCCAAGTATGGTATGGAATTTAACCATTCAGCTATTGCAGCAATCAAACAAGATAGGAGCTTTAAGGTTTAGTACTTCTTCAGTTGATAGTGTCACTTGTACAACACAAAATAATTTTGCCCTAAGCTGCTAAAGAAGCAACTAACTCAAGATCTAGAAGCATAAGCCTCCAAACCAAAGGTAAGCAGTCAACAGCACTGTTGGTTCATGACAACCTGCTAAACACCAGCATTAAAAGTAGTGGGGCAGGATACTCAAAGTGGATCCAGTCCACTGGATGCCACAGGCAGAACACTTCATTCCTAGAAACAAAAAGAAATCCCACCACATACATACACCTCTTACCCTTACAGAGACAGAAATAAGATTATCTCCACAGTGTAAAACTTTTCATTTAAATACTCTCAGATGGTAAAACAAGGCATAGTTGACTTAATTTTGCTGATGTGATAAGAAGGATCTTGGCCTCACAGGTTGACTTTCAAACTTAGGGGACTGGAAAACGTTTATCATGGATACAACCCTCAGACAAAGTCTTCAGAATTCACTGCAGCACTAATGAAGTGCTGCTGAGCACACGAGGATATCACCTCCACCTATGATATCTTAAGACCCCAAGCAGGATCTCAAGTTGAGAAACCCCAGCAGGGTGAGAACCTCCTTCATGGGGAGGGGGAAGACCAGTTAAAGGAAAGTCAAAGTATGGGAAACCAAAGTGATACAACACCTATAAGCACATCTTGGCATTCTCACTCAGGACACGTAGGCAAGATTCAGGTAATACTGATTTGGGTCTGAGGGGAGGCAGGAGAATAGGATGCAAAGACAAGGATACTATGTTTCTGGTGGACTTCAAAGACAGACTGCTAGGAAAAAAATCCTGTGTAGTAACAAATTGCAAAATACACACATCATTGCATTCTTTGTAATACTGGGTCATGAAAAGCCAGAATCCTTTTAAATACATCACCATTACTTTATTGGGTTTGGCTAATGAAGGCTTCTTAGTGTGAGCTAGTGGAGGAAAACATTGTATGCCTTTTTTAGTAGAGTTGGTAGCACATACACAAGTATTTTATCAACAGCTATTTTTTACACATCATTATAAAACACCTTCATAAAAGGAGAGAAACACAGAAATATTCTTACGAACACACAATTTAGAAACTCCCTACCTCAAGCAGTACATATTACCATAATCTGACTTATTTTTCTTACATAGAACAAGTCTAATAAGGAAAAAAATTAGCACATCACTTTTCTACCCAAAGATGCCAGATTTTTCACACAGATTTATCAGCAACATCCTACCATTTCATGGTCTGCTTACCACATACGAAGCAAAACATTAAGATTTGCTTGCAGGTTTACAGATTTATATTTGCTTAAATAAGGAATACTGAAAATGCTCTGTAATATGAGCTGGGTAAGTTAGTTTTGTCAGAAAAACTCAAAAGAGTAACTGCAGTTATTTTAAAATTTCTTTTCCTAGCAAATATAACTAGTGACTCAACATATAATATTGCTACAGTTACAGAATACTCTGAACAGGACTGGAAAAATAATTTGCTTGTAAGTTGTGTGCAAGCTAAAGTTTATTTTCTGGCTTAGATTTGAGAAAAGTGACACAGTTGATAGTTATTAATATGTGTATACCTACAGTTAATCTGCTGAGAAATAATGCTTCTCATAGGGCCTCTGAATAAAGATATTTGCAGAGTACTTTTGCTTAGGAGTGTTACACTAGCTTTTTTCTTCAACTGCAGCATTTTTATGTGTCAATGCTAACATGTAGTTAATTATTAATGCACGCTGATCCTAGCAGCCAGTACTTTATGCTATCTTTAATAGTGCCCTTCTGCATACATTCTTATTGCCTGAACTCACTCCTATCTAGATTCACCAAAAACTACACTTTGCTTTCTGGTCACAGCTGAGAAGCTGGTGCAGGTCTGGTTAAATGAGCACGACTGCCAGATGAAGTTGTTTGCAGAGCTGCACAGTGAACCAGACAGGGTAACTGATCCCGGGTAAAAACATTCCCTGGTTATTTTTAACTCCGATTGCTTGTGGAGTTTCACCGAACTAGAGGGAGCAAATAGCTATAGTGGCAAATTGCTCTGGCAACATGGGGACCTTTTGAACATTTTTTGCTTACTAATAGTACTAGCTTATCAAATTAAGCCTTCAATTACAACAAAGCCCTGTTTCTAAACTTTCAATTACAACAAAGCCCTGTTTCTTCAGGCTTGCAAAGTAAAAATATTTCCCTAGCCTTTTGCCTCCCCACTGTCAGTCCCTTCTAAAGAGAAAAAAAAAAAAATCAACTTGCCCTCACTTGCAAGGCCCTTCAGTTCCTCCATCTGCACCAGCGCACCACTCCTACTGCTTCAGCACAGTCCTCATGGTCACATATGCTGCTCCCACTTGCCAACTGCAGTTCTGATGAGCTCCACGCAAGCCTCTTCCAGAGGGCACCTTCTCCTTTTTAGCCCTTTGTGGGCTTTTGCATGAGCACATTTGTATGTTACAAAAATTCACCATGAACTCCACCATCCAACAGGATATCCCTCTATAAGCAGAGTTTACCGCACTTCCCCACCCAACTAGAGAAGTGCACACAGTCCTCTCCGGTAACCCTCACCCAGTCAAGTTTGAGGCTCTGTGTATGCTTAAGGACAGCTAAAGTGCAAGTTCTCCAGCCTTTCCCATTCCAACAGAAGATCAGAATCCCTGACCTCACTGTAATGACAGCGCTCGCACACAATGCTTGATTAGTCGCAAGATCAAGCACTTCAAACGTGAACACTTGAGCTTCTCTAATTTAACCAAGAACAGCCTATGCACTGCAATCCAGCCAGGCCTTCTTAAAAAGAACCTCGTAAAATCAAGGAATCTATAATAAAGGTAATTTCGACCTCATGGAAGTTCCATTTAGAAGCCACACAGCACATCAGGCACTTTACACGCTGGGATGTGACCAGCCTAAGTACGTGGATGGTGTGTCCTCAGAGAGAAAGTAAGAAAAGGCAAAGCAAACAGATTAGGTAAGCACCCTTTGTCTGCTATCTACTTCAAGTAATTAAGTTCGAAAGAGAGGAAAAAAATATTTTCTTTTATATTACCTGTTTCCACTAAGTGCCTGTGCTGGTTTAAAGTAGGACAGTGCCCTACAGGCTATTGCAAACCTAAGCTGCAACCACACTTAAGCCATGAGATAGAACATTAAAAAATAGCAAAAAACAGAAGAGAAAAAGAAGATACCATAAAAAAAAAAGTTCACTGTTACAGAGCATATCTTAGTAATGAAGGATACAGTCCAAGATAAACAGAAATGGCCTCACCCACTGCTCAGATAGAAATAATTCATCTGGGATCCAACTCTAGAAATTTGTAGCAGCAGGCTCCTATTGCTTTTTGTCAGAATTTCAAAACAGATCTCCAGCAACTTTATAAGGCAAGCCACTTAAAGGCAGACATTGCCTAATGGCATTATTTGCAATTAAACTTTGCAATCTGGTTCCCATTCACTCCTAGTCCTTACAGGAAGAGTTTGTCTTGGTTGTTCAAAGTTACATTCAGAAATCTTTGGACATGTTATATGTAAAGTCAAAAGGAAAAGTTTACAACAGGATGAAAAAGGATCAATTACAGGTGTGATTTCAGTATTAATATTGGTTTTACATAGTTCTTGAACTAGAACACATTCACAGTAAGTGACGCATTTATCTGGTTGTTACATTTTCCTTTTAACAGTGCCTTATGACCAGAACTGAAGACAAGACTACCAAACCCGTGCAGTTAAGCCACCTGAATTGTCAGAACCAACAGCTTGTGTCATACCAGTCTAGACCTGAAGAGTGACTAATTTAGGAAGGTCTGCAGAAAATCTAGCCTTCTACCACCTAGTCACAAGACTGCTACATTCCACTTCACGAAGCTGGTATTTATCTTCAAATACATCAAGGAGCTCAGTCACAACATTTTCAGTGCTGGGAATGTTTTTGGTAAGTGTGAACAGGTTACACCAGGTATACAACCATGAGCCTTTCAGGTCCTTCAAAACTCTCAGAATATAAGGGCTCTACTTATAAGAGCCACCCTCTACCACCACTACTGAACAGTGGAATTCAGAGCTCCAGCCAAAACCAGAAGGAGGAGCTTCTCCCTATAGTATGGGAAGGAGGAACAGGGCTACAGGCCAGCGGCTGCCTATTCATCCCTCAGAGTGCAAAGGGCATGCCGGCCAATAATCTGGGAAGCTGTGCCAGTACTCCTTGTGCAAGTGGCAGCAGAAGACAACCTGATAACCAAAAGGTACGTCAATATTTACTTGCTATATAAGCAACCGCTGCTAGGAGTTAACACTCAGAAAGGTGCTTTCTGACTGCAGTGTGGGTTAAGTGACCCAAAAGGAATTTTACTTTGGAAAAGAATTGTAAGTTGCCCAAAACCAGAACGATGAGTGTCTCAAAACTGCTCCAAATTTACGCCAGCTATGGAATCCAGCTTAGTTCTACCCTGTATGTGCATTAGTACATGGCATCTCTGCTGGGTAACTTGGGATGCAATATGCCACTGCTGGCTATACCAGCACACTCACATACAACCTGAGGTATCCTTCTTGCCTGCAAGGCAAGCCTGAAGTCATCTACTATGTTCCCAGGCTGTAGATCTACAACTAATCGGAGCGAGTCCAACCTTTTGCTTGGTAGCAGTGTTCCAGGAAGCACAGAGCTGAGCGGTTCAAGTTTCACAAGAAGGGCAACAAGCAGCCCTTATTATTCCAGGTGACTGCATCACAAGTGCTTTGTTTTGATTAGGATTTTTATTTCCCACCTTTAACCTCAACAGATGCCAACAATCAGTTGCTCACTCTCCTAAACTGTATTTTTGTCACCTTGAGTTACACTGCACTACTTACGGTAAGAAGGCCCCACACTTTATCACAATGTAAGCATACCAGTCCCAGCATAGCCCTGCGTGAATCTGCAGCCTGGAATTCATGGCATTTTATTCCTTTGATTTTTCTTACACGCTTATTGAAGAGCATTTTTTTTCAACGGTCAGCAAGGGTTAGTCAGAATATCAAGAAACTGTGGAGGGATTTGCATACCCGAGTCCAGCACACAAAAGTGGTACACTAAGACATCAGGGTCTGTCAAACATCCAGCATGCTGGCTCAAACACCAGCTGCATGTTCAGTTGTTGCTTTTCAATCTACTTTACTACTCTATTTTAGAGTTTGAAATTCATATTTAGAGCATAAAATTCAGAACTAGCTATTCTGTTGCCCAACAGCTATTTCAGAGATAAAAGATACTGAGATAACCCACCTTTGGCTTTATTTCTAGCTAATGAGAACTAACAGTCTTGTGAAAGTAGCAGCTTGGAAAAGGAAAGGAAAAAGGGGGGAAAAAAGTCTGAACAACTGCTCACCATCCATCTGCAAGTCGAACGCTTGCTTTCAGACAAGTGTCTGATATTAACATTCAAGAGTCAAAAATCTACATCTAACTCATTTTACCCACTAGTCAGTGAAACAGTAAGCTCAGCTCCAGTGAGTTTGTTACTGACAGTTTAAGAGCAGTAGGAAAAATACATTCTTTTACAAGTTTGGCAGTAAGATCTGAGCTTCTAATACAGCATGAAATCAGTAAACAAACAAAAAAAGCCCAAACACTGAACCCCTACATACATTTTACATCACATTAAGTGTTTTAGCAGTTTCAAATATGTTCATGTATTACCACAGGTAGCATTAAGCTGACTGACAAACTAAGCTGAACTCAGTTACACTTAATTATATTCAGTCAATACCATCTCAAGAATCCAGTGATTTATTAACTGATACACACATATAAGTCACCAGAGTCTACCCAGTACACAAAACTATGCACGTCATTGTCACAAAACAAAAGCAATAGTTTTCTAAAGAGGAAAAACAGTAGGACAAATAATTTTATCAATTCTGATCAAAAATAGACTATTTTGCAAGTAGATTGGAAAGAATAAAACATTAGTGGCTTTCTTGCTGTATACTGCTAAAGCTAGCTATACATTGTTCATTTTGAAAAAAAAAAGCATGAAGTAAATGGCAACTGCAGGATAAAAAAAAATAAAGAGGGTGATTAGGTAGTTGCTAGGCTGTATTCCCTTTGAGCAAGGAAACCTGAATATTACAAAGGGCTGAGTTACAAGGGAATGTGGGGTATTTTGTGACAGACCTCTGCATGACAGCTGGAGAAAAGCTATTGTGGCAACAGCTGTGTGCTCTGCACAGCTCATACTCCCAAATACCTCAGTCTGCTAAGAAGCCAGTTAACTGGCTGCAAAGCATTTTAAAAGTTTTCTGCCTCTTGGGATGTGACCATGATGGATTATTTGTGTATGTTTTCAATAAGAGAAGGAATGCTTAGTTCTACCACTTAGAGTTTTACAAAATGCTGTGGTGTAGTGCTGAGCTATCATTCACTGTTGCTTTCCTAGAGTTTATGGCTTTGACATCCCATCAACTCTCCACAATTAAAATGTCTCCACTTCCTGTCATAACAGTGCACAGACTCGACAGCACTAAGTTCATCTATCATATCCTGATTTAAAGGAAATGATCTGATATTTCCAGGATGAAATCCTGGCCCACCAACAGCAATATCGAGCTGTGTTTATCTCCCTAGAGGAAAAATTTTGAGGAACACACCATAGTCATTTAACCACCGAAAGCTGTGATCTGCTAATTTGTACCTTAAAGTTCCTCCAAATTGTTAGATGAACATCTGAGAAGTGAACCCAGGACCATAAGCAGTTACACACAAGTGACCAGTTACACCTCATGTACCATTCCTCCTGCACTACTAGTTAGCACAGTGATGCTGAACCCAGTACGTGAAAGAGCTTTCATTGTATGAAATGGGTTGGCTCAATCAGCCTCCTTACAAAAACGTTGTTGTTTCATCTCAGATTGAGGCACAACAATCAGGGGGAACTGATACTCTCACACAGGACAGTGTGCACAGGAACACTTCACGTGTTGATCGCTCCCACAGCCTCAGCCATTACTGCTCCTGTAGAAGTGAATGTTCTCTGCTTCCCCACCAACACCTAACCCAGGCAGGAAAAGATGAGCTGTGCAGGATCTCAGAAAGCTGGCAAAAGGAAGAAGATTAACTGGTTCTTCTTAAATCCTCAGTTCCTCATGTTTTCATTTGTTTAATCTGAAATCAAGGAAGAGTCTTCCCATTTTCAAATGTGAATTCCTTCTTGTCTGTCAAAGATACAATGTAAATCATGACACATGCTTCCCCATGATATCCTGTCATCACAATAGTTTTATTTACTAGAAAATCATCAGTAGCACTGAAATAAAAGCAAGAACAACTGTACTTGAGTACTGATTTACTGAAAATGAAATAGAGAATTATACGAGAGCAAAGCCAAGTGTAAAAATACTTGCAATTATCAGTAAGGAAAAAAACTTTCCTTTTTAAGCTTCAAAACTGAGTTGGTGACAGCCATATTTAAACACAATGAATAAAGAAGCAAGAGAAAATTTAAATCCTTCACTGACATCACGATCTGTTATGTGGCAAGAGCTAGTACTGATCCATGTTTTAGTGAAGGCCACTACACGTTTGTCACTTAATCCTAAGAAATTCCAAAAATGAAGCACGTGACTTGCTTGTAATCAATTTTAAAACAACTTGGAGCAGTTTCTGTACAGCCTTAAAAGACAAACAACATATTTGGCAATACACTTGCCAGGCAGAAACTACCCAAGTGCTTGCATGGCTTTGCACACACTTGATAACATCACAGCTTTAAGAGCTCAGGAAGACACTGTGGGATATAAATAATACAGCAAGCCTCATCTCTTATTGTCCATAACCACATTGCAAGCATGGAAACAATACAAAACTCTTCTCTAAGGTCCTGCTCAGGAGGTCTTTATTACCCAGCTATTTCTCCTTGTGTTTGTTTTTTTTATAAAAGCTGAATTTTCTGCTAAACTTCACTTTGCAGTGGCAAGATTTAACTCAAGATAAAGCCGCTGAGAGGGCACAGAGATGAAGATAACTTAATGCAAACTGACAACAAGTTGTTTTGAAAAACTCACCCTCAACATAGTGTCAACTTAACACTATAGTGCTGTTCCCTCAACACTATTTCAAAGTGAACTATTTCTTTTCATGCTATTAATTTGAAGAGATCCTTATATGTGACAAAGCAGACACAGGTTCCTCTTTTGAAGATATTTGCAGGAAGACAAGTGTCAGTTACAGCACTTAACCCAAAACGTTTATTTGTATTCTATATAAACTCAAACTTTCAGCCTAAAGAATTTCTACCAGTGCTCAAATATTGAAGCTATCCAGTACTCAGCAGAGCCTTACTACTCTTAAAATAAACGTATGTGCCAAGGCATCAAGTGTGAACTTCACTTTTTTTCCTCCTTATGTCTTTGATAGGAATTACAGCATTTTTGTTGTGAAGTTGAACTTATTCAAAAGCCTTTCATGCTGCCAAGGAATCCAGAAATCCATTCAGCAATATTTTCCAAGACAGCAGCATCTCAGAACTGAAGCTATGTCCAGCTGCACACATTATTGCCAGCTTCGATGTCCACATCAAGACACAGGCAATATCACCTAAAGCA
This sequence comes from Sclerurus mexicanus, assembly GCA_013396755.1. NCBI lineage: Eukaryota > Metazoa > Chordata > Aves > Passeriformes > Furnariidae > Sclerurus > Sclerurus mexicanus. Next base: position 684,246 of record VWZF01005810.1, read on the forward strand.
GCAGTATCGTGTTTGAGTGAATGGCATCCTAAACCAGCTTCAGACAACCACAGTATTTAATTATCTCCATACACAAGAAATGAGAAATTCAATCCATACACTGAGAGGAGTGCAGTTATTCCAGCCTCATCACCTTCAGACAGACCAAATCAGTATTTTACCAGTATCTGACCAGGTATCTAAGCATCTGACTAAAGACACCTGTACAACACATTTCCATCTCAAATACACCATTCAAACTAACTTCCAAAGAACTAATTCTCCCAAAGTGTCTGTTCTTTTAATGTCCTGTACAACACTGTCTTTTATAAACATTCAGTTATCCAGTACTTACCCAAAATTTCAAAGTGCTTTTTTCCATGTAGCTACTTAGTCTATGCTGCAGACCTTAAATTTTCAACAGAATAAGACAACTAATGAACACATGGATACATGTGTCAGTGAAAAAAATCTGAAAAAAAGAAATAGTCTATTTGCTATCAGATATCAGATCACCCGTTCTAACAAAATATTAGTTGAGAACATCATTGCCCCAAGCATTAAAAGACAAGTCTGCCCTGCTGTCAAGCAGCCTATCTTATGGGTTGGTGAAGCATTATGGCCTCTCCTCGGTGGCATAAAAGAAAACAAAAAGCCATGCTCTCCAGATCTGCCGTCAGCTACACCAGCAAGCAGAACGCAAGTAGTTGTCTCCTCCTCCCACCATAAAAAGAGAGGTTGAAACGCTAAAAGCAACAGGGCAGAGAATGAAAACAAATAAAGGGGCTACGGCTGGATTAAGTGGTGAAACAGTAAAAAGGGCTCTTCCTCCTGAGACTGACACACACGCTTCGCAGCACCTATTCTGTCATGGTTTTTTTACTGAAAATGGATAAAAGTTCAATTGCCTAGAAGTTGAGTGATCATCGACGGGAGCTCCGAGGGTCGGTGGAGGATGGCTGGTCACAGCTACCACGGAGCGCCCCGCCGCAAATCCCCTCCCCTCTGGCGGGGAGCTGCGAGAGCTTCCTGGCCCCTTGCCGGGCCGGCACAAGATGCTCAGCCCGGGGCAGCTATTTCGGAGCCGGACGCCGAGTGTCAGAGCTCCCCGGNGAGCCGGTACTTCTCCTGCCCCGGGCCGTCCCTGCAGCCCGCGGCCATGGGGGAGCCGAGCGCAGCCGAGCGCGGCAGCGCTGCCGCCGCGGGGTCCGACGCCTGCCTCTCGTCCTCCTCCTCCTCGGCCCGCCGGAGCTGAGCGGAGCGGAGCTGAGCAGCCGCAGGCCCCGCCGGCAGAGCGGGAGGAGCGGCAGGAGG
>VWZF01005810.1:685579-751250 GCA_013396755.1 Sclerurus mexicanus
GCCCGCCCGCCCCCGCAGCCACGGCGCCGCGGCACTAATGGCGCCGGGGGCGGGGCGCGCTCATCGCCATGCTAATGAGCGCTGGGTATGCATGAGGGGGCGGGCCGGGCCGTGCTCATGAGCTCTGCATATGCATGAGGTGCCGGGAGGGTCGCGGCATCCCCCGGGGTGTCCCCTCGGCCCCCGCTCGCCTCTCCAGACGGCGCTGCGCAGGTGATTAGTGGTGTCCCCAGGGGCTTTGGTGGGGCGCCCGTCTGAGTGCCTCATCAACATTAATGAGCCGCTCTGGATACCCTTGGGGTGCTTAGTGACCCTGCGTACAGATGCCGAGCCAAGGCATAGAGGGGTTTAAAGTCCTTAATGTCGCTTCCCGCCAAGAGGGTAAAATGGGGAAAAAGTCATAGAGACTATATTCCTTCACCACTCTTCATCGGGTTTTCTTGTGACCATGCACATGAATGGGTTTCTCACTCGCTTAGGCCATTCAGATCAAGGCCACCCTCTCCTCCGAGTGTTACCCGCACATTTTGTACTGTACCCATCCCTTTTTGTACCTGGCCAGAACACTCTGCAGTGTGCAGGAAATTCACCCCGGTCCTTTGCATCTCCACCACCTCAGCTGGGGGCAGGCTGCTGCTTCCAGTGGTGGTCTGCCTCTTTGAGTAATAACTTACTGCCCAGTATGTTTCTGGACATCCAAAACACCAGGCAGATGGCCATACTACAAAAAAGCAGAACTTTTGCTGTTGGACCTACTTTAATGTAATACTTTCTTCCCTTCCTCTCCCCTTTTTGTAAAGATACATAGCAACAAAATCATGCATGTGTAATTTTACATGCTTGTATACACACACATACAACCTTTTGCCAACAAAGAATGACAGATAGCTGTTATCATGTTCCTGAATAGCATAATCACATCAACAGCTCTGTAAGGTAGACATGCTCCTCCTACCTAGAAAATAATATTTTAAAAACTCCCAGAAGTAATGGCTATGCATGAAATCTCTGCTGAAGGGACTTGCTCTGTACAATACTGGAGCTGTGTGGGGAGGCAGGAACAGCAATCCAGGCAGCCTCCTGCTTATTGACCCAAGAAACCCAGGCTTTCTGCATTTGACACACATTTCTGCTCCACACGGAGGGAAAGGTCCCACAGGCAGGAGCCTCCTTCCCACCACAGACCCAGCTGGATAGCACTGACTGCCTGGCACAGTGACTAACAGATCCACAGAGTAGTAACAGGTTGTGGAGCTAATTAAGAACTAACATGATACCATATTGTACACATGGGGTCAAGTCAATGACATACCCATAATCTTAATTCCACCATTTCCCAATTTGTCATGCTGAATTGCCTTGCAATTCTTTCAACAGATTTCCTGCTTAAAAACTCAAAGCTTTAAAAGCAAGAACAACATAAGGAATAGTATCTTTCAACACCCAGTCTGTCTCACTGGAGAGGAAGAATGCTCAAAGCACAGGAAACAAACTGATACTTTGTGAGTTAATAGTGTAACTATATGAGAAGGAGATACTTTGTCTCAGGGATTCACAACTGTGTTTTGGAAAACGAATGCCAGCACTCGGGCTCTGCTGGGTTTGTGCTCCCCTGTAGCGATAAGCTGTTTTCTCACATCCGTTTCCTTATTGCCCTGGCCGATCAGAAATAAGGAACAACTCACACAGGAGAGAATACATAGGCTAATATTTTCCAGTTCGGAAAAAAAGATAAGTGAGAGCGAGATAAAACAGAAGTCTGTAAATTCCTAAGCAGCACTGGGAAGTTGAACAGAGAAAGTCTCAGAATAGGAGAACTCAGGGACATCCAGTGATAGTATCAAAAAACAAGCCTAAACAAACAAAAAAAGATACTGTTTTCCACAGACACAATCAATGGAACTGTGGAAGTCGCCGCCACAAGGGGCTGTGGAAAACGAAACTGCATCTGAATAACAAAAGCTTAGACAAAGTCACAGAGCATAAAACAGCCACTAAGCACAGCGATCAGGGACACAGTTTTGACTCGGGAAGTTTCCAAAGCACGGGCAGCCTGAAGGCAGGTTGGCTAAACAAAGAAACGAGTTTCTTCCCACGTGTCCTGGTTCTGGTGTTCTCTCGCCTACAAATCAATTACTGGTCGCTGCCGGGATCAGAGACCCGTGTGACTATTAAACCAGCAGGACAACTCTCCTAATTCTTAATTGTGTTCTCCAGCTTAAGAAAAATCAAAAGTACAGACTATGATAAAGTGAAGCTACTGCCAGTTTATCAAGTACTGGGTATTTTTTAACAAAAATACAGCTACAATCTCAATGCTGACTATTAGTACAGTAACCAGTAAACTCCACGGCCAGGAATGGCAGTGACATGAGAAGCACATTTTAAGTGAGTTTTAAGAACATGCTAATCTCTATGCAAACTGTTGGAACAATATATATGATTTCTTGGTTTAAAGTTACATAGAAAACTAAATATTCTTATTTTACTTTGTTGGGGTTTTTTTTAGGTTCCAGTTTCATTATATATAATTTTAAATAACTATTCTCACTGATGTGGCTACCAAACCTTGTGAATTCTGCAATAAAATCTTGTTGATCTTTAAACAACACTTATAGATATATCAAATGATTAAAACAATTAGCACAATCATTCATTATGTTCAAGACTCTATTGCAAAAAAAAATATTATTATTAAATTCCTTACATTTGTAAATTTTTTAATCCAGTTTCATAAATAGAGTGCTATTCTTGCAAAACAGAAGGTAGTGATCACAGAAAAACAGATGGGTGGCAATTAATGAACAGTGATGTTTTTTGCAGTTTTATAACTACATCCAAAGATGCCAGTAAGAATTGTTTTCTCTTTGTTGCATAAACACAGGTAGAAGAAGAAAGTCTCAAGTACAGAGATATTATAGTCTAAAACCTTGGGTGTTCAAACATCTATGCATAACAGTGATTCTATGGAATACATGGAAATGGTTGCCTTGTATTCCCTGTGCTGTCAATGTACAGAAGCTGGGCCCTTCAGAGGAGGGCACCAGGGCAGCCAGAGCAGATCCAGCCCTGGAAGTGACAGTCTCTGCTCCCTGCACCATGAACCCTAGTAGAGAGGGTCAGCATTCTGTTGTCCCTCAGGAGCAGACCTTGCTATGAGCCCTGGTTTCAGGAGACGAGGATTATCCATGTGAACAAAGACATGGAGATGAGGACACTACACACTCAAGGATTCATTTCAAGATCAGCTAACCTGGGAAGGACTGAGTGATGAGGCACTTCACCTAGCAGGTAAAGACAAGAAACTTGTGACTGATACAAGGCCACAGGGGAAAGTCATTCAAAATAGGGTTTGTATGGTCCATGCTGCCATGAAAATAAATTTTGCAGCACCAGTTTTCATATCCCTATAGAGGTAGAAAATGCAAGGTTTCATAACAGAGGGGAAGAACTTGAAATACCAAGACCTGAGATGATGAAGCCCTAACCAAAGTTTTGATGAAGCAGCTAGGAAAGAAAGTAGAGCTTTTAGAACCATTACATAGAAAGAAGCTGCGTCATTTCAGGTCTAGCCTGAATATGCATATTTAAAAAGAGACAAAATCAAGAATGACATCCAGATGGCAAGCTTAAAAGAAAGAGCACCATAGTGCTTTATATAATGACAGGGGAAAAAAAGACTTCAGGAAGTGCTTGGGGGAAAGATCCAGAACTTTATTTTATATTGGCAGCCTGGCAAAGATGTGGGTTTGGAAGGTTAGAAGACGTGTATGCAGTAAGTAACATATTGAAAGCTAAAAAGTGTTCTGTGAGAACATAAAAGCTTAACTAAAAGAAAATTTGTTCACAGGCCTATCACAGAATAAAATTACAAAAATCTTCAGGACATGAGTCAGCATGGTAGGTAACTTTAATCCTGAGTTATTCCACTAATTTCAGATTATATATGTACCTATCAGTGGCACTTGTTTATCAGCCTTGCTCAAACAGGCCTTAAACATTACTCCTCCTACCTAATGTGTGGATAGTGTCACCTAAAGGAGATACATGTGCTGCAATTCCCAAGAACTCCACTGCTGACCATAAGAACATGCAAAGAAAGTGTCTTTCTCAAAGCCAGAAGATAAGAAGCTTAGGAGAAAAGTTATAAACAATTTAGCTTTCCTTGGAATAGGAATGTAAGACCTAATTCAGAATAAAAGGTAATAAATGTTTCTGTCTATTAAAAAAATCTGAAATATTTGATGAGCAATGAGCACCCAGAAACCAGGAAAAAAGCCATTTCTCCTCAGACACACTTATTAGTTTCTATCTGAGTAAAAAGTAAAACTATTTTCAGCGAAGTAGTTAGAGCTTTTTATAAATCTTTGTCTATTTTTGCATCTACCTATTCCAGTAAAGTAGTCTGTAGTAAACACTTCAAAAAGTGTCATTTTCTCTGAGGCTTGAAACTCATCTACAAAGGAAAAATACTGGTTGTTTTTTGGGGGGTTTTAGCTGTAATTTTTAAGATGGGCTTGTCAAATTTTTTTTAATTATTATGATTCCTTTAGGAATTCAGGTATGTTTATACCCCATAATAACTACAGAACAATAACACCCCAAGAGAAAAGAGTAAAATAAACTGTGAAGGAATAGGATTTTTAGACAAGATTGTTTAAGTTCATTATGCTATATGCTTCCCCTAACATTTACATAACTGCACTGAGCAATTAACATGCAGGCCAATTTATGGGGGTTTTTTTAGAGAATGCACCAGCATCAGTTCTTTAGTGAGTAGCTCAGGTTTTGCACACCCAGGCATTCAGGCAATTATCTACCAAATCAAGCAATCCAATCTTGATTGATTTGATATATATGAGTCCACATCATGTGATGTGTTTATCTATTTTTTATTTATCTATTTATTTCATTATATTGCTAGGATAAAAAAGAGGCAGGAAAGAAACCCAAACTAATACCTTTTAGACCTGTCCCACAGACCTTAAAAATGTGAAAGCAAACCCAAAAGAAAATTTCTCCACACATCACCTCTAAATTATTGAAAGAAGACTCTTATTCTGTTGGAAAGGAGGGTGTACCTTTCCTGGTCTCTTGCAAGATGAAATCAGTAACTAAGGGTACAAACACTGGTCATGATACACCACAGAAGCAAGCTCAGGGCAGACGGCAGTCCCTCCAGGACAGAGTGGCCATGTCCATGTTGCACCATGGAGACTGCTGCCTTCAATCCCTTACACCACAAACCCCTTTCCATCTAGTGTGGCCATGACTGACCCATCTTCCTCACAGTATGGGGTCACATGGGAGCATTGCCCAGAGACTGCTGAGCTGCACACATGCTCTCAAGTTGCCGTTTGTGTTCCTTGCAGAGAGCTGCTTAAGACCACCACAGAGGTCTTCATAGCATCTTCTGAGAGCTATCTTTGGGCCAGAGGGATAGGGCAAGGCCAGATCTGACTGACTAGGGATTTCTCAACATCCCAGGAGAGATTGTGCTATGATGCCCGTGTCTTGGTGGGTAAGTGCATCCACCATTTCCTAATGCAAGAACAGGTTGAGTGCTGTCTCTCAGGCAGCTGTCATATGGCACCACAACATGCGCCCAGTGAGAGTGCAGAGCCCTGCAGCTCCTGACTTGCTGCAGTGAACCTGTGGGTGGTGAGTTCAGAGTTGAGTGCTGAGGTAACACCTGCAACTCTCTGTTCCCATGCTCATCTCAGTGTGCATCCCCAAAGGTAGCATGTGCATGATGGCAGTTTGGGGGATTCACAGCCTGCCAGGCTCACATTCACACCCCAGAGAGCTGTCCTTCTCTCCTGTCGCACTGCAGGAGGGTCCCCTCCTGCCTGATGGTGCTCAGCAGACAAGTTCTCTGCAGCCACCACCTCCACAGTGTGGGGGGCTGCAGAGGAGAATGAACTGGCCATTCTATGACAAGCAATCCTGCAAACCAGAGCTGGATTTCCTTGGACACAAAATGAACTCCCTTAATGCACACATCCACTCCATGTACCACAGTACAATTAGAGACTCTCCCCCCACAAGACCCAGAAACTGGGGGTTTTCTTCCTTCACCACCAAAAGGTTAAACACTGCTGGTTCTGTTCCTCTCATACAGGATATAGGAAACTTCCTAGTATCCCGTAACACTTATAAGCCTGTTTGCTTTCTTACATTTATGATGTTTCCACAGGGCTACAAGAGGCAGCATAATAAAAAGTTGGTTCTTGTGTAGGACACACCTGGATAGCCAAACCAGTCAGCCTCAGGAACAGTCAGATTTTCACACAGCTTTCCATCATTCATGATTCTTCTACCCTAAAATGGAGAGAGGCAGCTAGCTTTTACCACCCTGCCCTAAGAAACCTCTGCTATTCATCTGGTAAAAACCTGAGGGTTTGTGGGCTTCTCTTGCTTTTTTTGGAGTTGGTAAGATAATGCAGCCAAGAGAGCCCCATTTCCACTTCTCACCAAAGCTCCCACACCAGTACTGCTCTAGATCCACTTAAGTGATAGTTAAGTTTGATTAGAGAAAGAAGGCCTGAGAAATTACTTAGGTAGGTTGTACTAAATCATCTGAGTCTGACAATATTTGTTGCAAAGTATATGGCTAGCACTGTCACAGGCATTGGTGGTTACCTTCAGCACTTTGTAGAAAACATGTGAGAAGTCCAGGAGACTAAACAGGATAAATATGGTAAAAAGGGAGAAAAGGAAGAGTAGAAAATTATTTATGAGTCACTCCAATCTCATTTTATGGGGAAAAAATAGTATTAAAACAAATAATTAAACTATTTGTAAATACCTGGAAGAAAACAAGGAGGCAACTGACAAGCAATATGTTCGTCTCCAAGAACAAACTGAGTCAAATCAAAATATTTTTCTCCTATGATCCATTAACAGGCAGTTGAGTAGGAGGAAGCAGTATGCATCCTATATCTTGATTTTAGTAAAGCTTCTGATGCTGTCATTCATGATTGTGTTTGTTCTGCATCAGAAAGAGAAAGATTCGGGGTGATCTAATTGCAGCTTTCCAGCACCTGAAGGGAGCCTAAAAGAAAGCTGGAAAGGGACCTTTTACAAAGGCATGCAGTGACAGGACAAGGGGGAATGGCTTCAAACCAAGATAGGGTTAGATTAGATATTTGGAAAAAAATTCTTTACTGTGAGAGTGATAAAGCTCTGGAAAAGGTGAAGCTGTGACCCATCTCTGGCAGTGTTTTAAAGCCAGGTTGGATGGAGCTCTGAGCAACCTGGCCTAGTGGAAGATATCCGTGTTCATGACAGGGGAGTTGGAACTAGGTGATCCTTAAGGTCCCTTCCAACCCAAGCTATTCTGTGATTCTGTGATTCTGTGATTCTCTGTGCTTGTATCTAGGCTGGTCCCCTGTGTCATATTAGATGGCAGTGCTAAAGCAGGAGCAGGGCAAGTGGGATAACTGGACTTGGTGATTTTCAGTTGTTCATTGACAAAATGGAGGATACCACCACACAACCATTCAGAAGATCTGACATGATCTAGTATTATTAAATATTTAGTAATAACCTAGTTTATGAAACAAGAAAGCACATGTCCTACATTTTCAGAAGCTGCATTCTGACAAGAAAGCAAGACTTGTCAATAACCACAAGAATTAAAGAAAAGTTCTAAAAAGAGAGAATGCAATTCAGAAGCAATACAAATATTTTTCTGTATGTAGACAAAAACTTGTTAGTTATTTGATTGCAGTTAAGCACATTAGAAAAAAAAAAAAAGGAAAAAAATTATTTTCCCTTTCCGTGCTGCTTTCCCTCACTTCTCAGTATTGTACAACACCTGAGCTTGAATTCCCTTCTTTTACACATATACTTTCAGAAATATCCTTACTTGCATTTTATTTCTCTTGCTAACAGTGTCATTTCCAAGATAAAGGCTTGTACTACCATTTTAGTACAACTCTTCAGTATGATGACCTACATTTCATTTTCTGCATATTTCCTTCTTATGCTGAGATCAAAGGAGAGCTAATGATTGAGGCACGCTGGTCTTACTGAAATTCTCGTCCTCCTTTCGCGCTGAGGTGGTGTGAGCTTGTGCTTCATAGCATTTATTTAGCAAACTGCCTACTCTGCTATTTCCTATAAACTCACTTGTTGTAAGGCCACTCACTTCCAGCCTCATTTCTACTTCTCTTTACCCTTCATGATCCATGGATTAATGTTCTGATGCAATTTTTCTAGAATTCATTGTCCCAGTATTTCTGTACCTCAGCCGGATGCAGAGAAATGTCTGGTTAATTTTGATAACTCTAAATCCACACAGGAGCAAAATGCACTAGGAATCATTCACTAAAATGCATGACCTTGAAATAGCATAGTTCCGTAGCACAGATGGAGTTTACCAGATGTCTGAGACTATGAAATTATAAGATTTAAAAGAGTCAGTACGTAAAAATGGTTTAAAAAACCTGAGATTATTGTAAAGGATAGAGATACTGGAAGTATACTTAAACAAGCACATTTATATATGTATCCATGACTTTGATGCCCAGACTAGTTTGCCCACCCTGCCTCTACAGTGTGTGCTTACCTGTCCAATGCAGGTACATTCTGAGGACATTGATATGAAATGTGGGGTTTTTACTTGAACCCTCAGAATTGCTCTGGTGGTGTTGGTTTTTGGTCATCCAGCATTTGGCTCTTCAAGATGTCATGTTCTGATCTCCTGGTGGTGACTGAAATGACCAAAAGTCCACAAAATATGGAATCACCATTTGGACAGAAGAGTTGTTCTTCAAAACAATCACATCATCTTTTAATTTTCCAGTGCTAAAAATAGGTCAGTAAGGATTCTTCACCTAGTAATGTCTTAAAACAGTGCTGTTGTTAGCAATGGGGTTTGTACAGCAAGGTCTTGGCTATAAAGAGTTTCAGGAATACATAAACATTATTCTTTTTCAGACTAAAACCTGCCTGGGGACATGAGTTTCTTTTAAGGAGACACTTTGGTTGTTCCCACTCTCTTTTTCATGTGTTCTAGCACTGAAGAGCCACATTCCTTTGTATCTCCAAAATGCCCCAACAGTTGAAGTTTCCCTTACGATTTGGGTCAACTCAGCTACTGACCATCATTGGCTATGGTACATAACAGGGCATCTGTACTGCTAGGGAATAAAGGACAAGTTAGTCTGTCTGTGTTTCCAAATGTCTCAGTTTGCTGAAATCACTGCTATTGCTTAGGGAAACTGTTTTCTCAGCCTACAATTTGCCTCAGCACTGTCATTTCATCACATAAGGGTTAGTTCTGGGTGAACGGTAGAAGGTTCAGCAGTTCATTTTCTTTGGATGTGAGAATTGAGATACCCTAAAATGTATCTTTTTTCTCCTGTCTACCATTCTTGCCACTTTTTCTTCCCATTCCTTGCTGGCAAACTCTCTCTCTTCTGATTTCTTCTAACAATCTTTTTCTAAGATTCCTCCACCAAGTCCTGCAAGCGTAGTGTGCTCCTCACACCCCCTGTACAACTCAACACATGATGAACAACGAAGTCAACCCCCCTCCATGGTTTTCCCACTATCAAGAGGCCAAGGAGTCCCTTCTCGGGCTACAAGGTATTGTGAAGTACTGCTAAATGCCAGCTTAAAGACCTGGAAGATTGTTTTTCCTAAACTCAACAGACATACAGTGCACAAGTAAAATTTCTGTCTCCTGGCTGGCCCCAATTCAGGTATGGGGAAATAGGAATGGAAGAAGAACTGCTACAGAAGAGAAAATAGCCTGTTTCAGAGTTTCATCAATTCCTCTTCCTCTCTTCTTCCTGCCCCAATCTACATACCCCAAGGAAACCATATACACATAGCAAAATGCCTTATATTCAGAATGTCTTCTGTCTGCTTCAGAGACACTGGAGGCTTTGGTTCAAAGGTGATGCTAGCAGACTTTACCAAATCCCCCCATATTTTGACGTGTGAGACTTACAGCCAAGCAGGAGTAAAGCACTTGCTCAAATATGTGAAATTAGGTTGTACTGGGATGTCAGCTGAGGAATTAATATTTAATTTTCATATTTATACAAGCTGTTTTTTACCACAAATTTAAAGAACCAGTATTAGTGGATCACACCAGTGGATTCTGCACCAACATGTTGTAAGATCCAGTTTCTGTCACATGGAAATTACCATCTAAACAGACAGAAGAAATATTATTATCCCATTTGCAGACAGGGCATTCAAGCACAAACATGCTAAGGAATATGCCTGAGGATACCCAGAAAGACTACATCAGTCAAGCGAGCCATATTGGGGTATAAACAACACAAGCCCTACACTTATTGCTTCTCCAGACACTCTGTATCTTTCTTGAAATCAGCCTATTAGTTCATCACCAGGAACATCACAGGTAAAGAAGCTGTTGAAATAGATTTTCTTTTCGTTGTCTTTTTTTCTGTACATGAGAACAAGTGACCGAAGTCAATATGAATCAATGAGATCTACATATCTGCTGTAGAAATCAATTACCTTTAAATATATATTTTAAACCAAATTATATTATACTTGTTTATGCTCTTCTATCACTGAAAATCAGAATCTATCTGAAATATGAAAATGCATCTAACTTTTGAAGAATCAGGAAATTCAGGTAAAAGCAAACAGGCCAGCTTGATAACAAGTGCATGGTAAACAGACATTTCACTGCAAAGGAGACTTTTCATCTATTTCCATGACATGTTGTTGCCACTTGAAATGTGGTGCCTTCTGGTGCTGTCTCAGAATATCTGGCAGAACATGTTGTATGTAATCAGACACTATTTGTTCAATGTACAATTTTTTTAAAATCTGTCTTCTCTGATAAGCATCGTGCAAGACAAATGTTCTGCTTGCCAAATAATTTCCTTCAGAAAAATTGAACAAACACATCCTTAGGATTTTCTGTTGCTAGCAGCTCCAACTCCCATCTTTAAGTCCTTAGTGCCATAAACCAAAATCTTTAAGATGCTTTGGGTGTCAAATCTTCTATTAAAGGAAAAGATATTTAAAAGATGTTTAAAAATAGTAGTAGTCACACACAATAATAATGGAAAAACTATAATGCTTATTAAACTTACCATTAAATCTAAATTTATCTTTCAATTGCATAGAATAAACAGTCACATTGAGGGGCTTATGTTGTGAACCCACTGAAATGTGGGCATTTGCCACTCACTGAACTCACTCCTGTGCTTAAAACAGCACTTGCTGTTACTACTTTGTAGTAAATGAATTAATGTAATGTAGTAAGTGAATAAATGCTAATGAGTAATATTCCAGCTAACTCTTACCCAACTAAATAATTTCTTGGTTCCCCAAGTAGAACTTGGGTACGGGCATTTTCTAAAAGTGCTGTCAAGGTTAAGGCCTGATTTTAACCAGTGATGTTTTAAAAAGCACAGGACAAAAAGGAAAGTAGTGAAAATGAAAGTCAGTAGACACAATGTTAAATAACACTTCCAGTAGTGACAAAAGTGTTGGCAAGATATCTGACCCCAGGGTTAGCACATCTTCCCTGGCTATGGCAGAGCTCACACAGAAAACTAGCAACTTTCTGTCACATTATCACATCAACAGGAACTGTGCAGGGAAGCACAGAAAGAGACCTGCAGTTTTCCTGGGTCTGGCATCAGGTGTAGTGCCTTAGATTTGCACTTCTTCCAAACAGCTTATAAGTTGCAAGAAAATATTTGCCCACTCGGCTCCCTGCAAATGAAAACATTTAAGTTCTTGCCTAAGCACTGCCTGCTAACAAGGAATGCGGTGAAACAGGAGTGGATCAGAAGATTAAATTCAACCATGCTGAGAACCCTACAGCTGCAGCATACACTGCTGTACCATTTTGGATAACATGCCTTCTGGTTGCCCAGGACCAAAAATCCATGCCGAGGTTTGAAGCTCTGCCCTCCTGCAAGTTGTTTTTTCCACCTGCCACATCGCACCCCAGCCATCCTCTCCAGTACAAGACTTTTTGCACAAGGTTTTTGCTTCTGGTCATGTTCCTGTTGGACTCTTTTCCTATTACAGGTGACAACATGGACCTGCTGTCCAGGCCACAGGCAGAGGCAGAATGAGAAGCCTCATACAGCTGCCATGGCAGCTCCTCAGGACACCCAGAGTGAACTGGCTCCTCCTGAACAGCCTTTGCTTGGGGAAGAAGATAAAGGCATTGAGTTTCTCAGAGTCTTTGTGGCCTTTGTCAGCTGAAGGCTCTGGACCAATGAGATGAGTTCAGACCAGTAGGTCAACTAGCAGTGAGATGCAGAGCTTCAAAATGAAACTGCACTGTATGGTGGCTGCCCCTCGGAGCCCTGTGACCTCTCAATCCCACCAGCCAGCAGCCAAGCAGGCTGTGGTAGACAAATCCAACATAGACAAAGTCGTAGTTAAAAGATGCCGCAGTCACACTCCAAACCTTCTCAGTTTGGACTTCAGGAGTCAGAGGTATCACTGGAGCATCCAAGTCACCACTCTCTAGAGGTGCCTTGTCTGACAATCTGCTTCTCCCGTCCAGGGCCCATCCCAGAGCAGCTCCAACTATGTAACCTGCAAGGACTGCCACTCAGTGGTCAGTAGGCCTCGGGAGACCCACTAGCACACATATATAAGACATCCTGGCAGGCTGCAACAGGAGACCTCATGATATCTGTGTTTCTCCCTCCTTCAGCATCAGGTTCAAAGGGGATGCTGAGACCTTCTTCCCAAGCAGGATAATTCACAGTATGAAGCGGAAGAGGCTCTGTGCTGTTGGGTGGTGAAGCCATACCCACACAACAGCGGGGAACAGGGCTAATTTAACCACATGCTATGAAATGCTGTGAATAAATGGAATGTGCTTTTTTTTGTTGACTACAATATGGCAGGTCCTGATTGACAGACTAGACACAAATGTGCAAACTGCACAGGCTGCACAAATCAGTGCAGCACTGATGGCTCCTGTGTCCTACACAGCTTCTGCAAAGAACTGTCTGAGCCTTTCCATCTGGACCAGAGCAAGGACTATTTCTCTAGCAGCTTTATGCCCACCTTCTGCAGTCTATGGGTAGCTGGAGAAGCCAGATGCCCCTCCGTATCTGACCATGCCTTCATTAACAAGATCAACTGAGCAGGGTAGGGTGAAGCTCAATGACTTTTCTATCCCATTCTGTTTTCTAGAGGAAGGATTTAGGTATGCCTGCTTTACCCTCACTCCGCATGGGACCTCAAGCCATGCTTCTTCTGAGCATACATGGTTTCTCTGACTGTGTCTGTCCTGGCCCTCTATGTCTTTTTTGACCTTTTGAGCATTCTGGCATGCGGCTGTGACTGCTGCCTCCACAACCCTCAGGAAACATCACAGGCTGAGGGCTACATGTTTTGCTAGAGAAAAATGCGGCTGACAAGTGGCTGTGCCATGCAGTTCAAAAAAGGGGGGAGGGTGAGGAGAGGTTTGCTTGCTGTCTGCTTCCTGGGAGGCAGTGGAGAGAGCGGTAGAAGGGCTAAGTCTGTGTAAGCACTTCGTATGGATGGGGGAGTAAGGCTTGATGAGGGCTAGAAAGACAAGGGGAGCAACCAGCTGGTTGGATCATGCAAAACAAAAAATGCACCCTTCACCAAGGAAATCTTTTCTCCTTCCTCTCCACAGTGACACAAGACCTTCTGTCCTGCCCCATTTTCTCCCTTTTTTGTATCTAGAGAAAATGGCCATTTGTCCTTTCACCAAGGCTTTTGGCCAACCACTCTATTCAGTAGCTGTGGCTGCTGAACTTGACAAAAGGCCACCAGCACCCTGGATGTTATTAAGCCCCTCTGTTTCATGGAGAGGAGACTCTCAAATGGTCACTATGTGGCATGAAGCCTGCTGCCATTTTATGTCCTTCAGCCCACATCTAGGGAGGCCTCTGAAGAGAGGAGGACACAGCAGACATTACTCTTCCTCGTGCTCCATTAGCACACAACCCATGGGACAATTAGTGGAGCCAGAAACAATCCTGGTAAAAAATGTAACTTGTAGCCCACGACAATTACTCATAAAAGGAAATTCATAGAAAAGCAGCCCACTTACTCCAGCTGTAATGAACAGTCCTGGTACAGGGGACTGCTGGGCGTTAGAAGTGGGCTGAAGAGGTTTCCTGGATTGGACTTCTCTGGGTGACTCCCCAGGAATTCAAAGGGTACCTTCTCCTCGTGACTCTCCTGCATGGACTGTCCAGAGCACAGATATCTAAAGGAGTGCCTGATTTAGCAGTGTGCTCTCACTGGAAGATGTGTTTGAAGTGTTTGTACCACTTTTTAAGATGGGGAACAGCTACTATGTCACCACCCTGCATGGTTCTTTCCTCAGGTCTTCAAGGACATGGACCCCTAGGACTTGTTCTCATTACCAGCTGGCAACTACCTGATAGTACTGTAGTGCCATTTTCTTCAAGCTCTAGATTGCTCTGTACTGGCTTTCTTGGAAGAAGAAAAGGTTTGATGTTATTAAACAACAGCAGCAGAAGTTACAGCAAGCAAAGCAGAGAAAAAATTAAGCAGGGGAACTCTTACAGAAGATGAAGCAGTGAGTTTCAAAGGTTCAGGGCCTAACACTCAGCTGGAAACATGAGGGACCTGGTATATTTTGGGCCTTCGTGCAGCTTGGAAAGAACCTCAGTGTCACAGATTCTCCCAGAGAACTTCAGTCCACTCTAGAGAATTTTTTGACAGTGTGACCCATGTGCTGCTTTGAACATTTTAGCAGCAGGCACACAGTAAGATCCACTTGAAAGTGGTGTGGTTTCCTCTAGAAAGGCCCAAGTCTGCATGCACCAACCCTGCTCTGTGGTCCACACCAACAGGCAGCATATGGGGACACCTGGGGGCACCGCTCCAGAGCCACACCAGCACCCAAGGCAGCCTGCATCTGTACCTGCTGTGAGGGAATTATAAACCAAGGACAAGACAGTGGTACAGCCCTGAGATCCAACAGAACTGCAGGGCCCTGATTACAGCTTGGCATCAGATCAGATCACAAGCACAGACAAACCAAGTACTGCCAGGAGTGTTAGCTGTCCCCAAGGGCACAGGGAGCTGGAGAGTCCATGGCTTCAGCTCCAGCCCTGCCCGGCTGTGGCCAAGGAGGCTCCTACACAGCAGCACTGTGCCCAAGGCAGGAGGAAGCAAACCCAGCTTGGTCCTCAAGAGGGACATAAGAATCCCATCACCAGAAGTCATTCAATGATACAGCTAAAAGGTATGGCCTGTTAATTTTGTTTAGATTTACCTGATATTAGTGAAATCATAGATGTTTGCGTTAGTTCCTGGCATTAAGATTTTTGACACTTATGCTCAAAGTGATTAAAAGGCTTTGGCTTCCAAGTACTTTCATTTAGCCACAGCTTCACATTTGCTGAAAATGCTTCTGACTTTGTTGAAAGCAAGATTTCACACTACATATTTGAGCAAACTTCTTTGCAATTCCCGCTCTCAGAAAAGTAAAGTAATTTCTCATTTCATTGTAGGAAGTCATAAAAAGAAACCTGTCATTCATCCATGCCCTACAGGCTTTTCAACTCTTCTTTTGGCACTTGCCTTAGTATTGGAGAACCTTTATACATAACTGGGCAATGAAACGTTAATGCTTTCTGGTGTGGAGAGAAAAGGATACGTTTGTTTTTTTTCTCCAGAAATAAATGGAACAATGTTCTAATGTTGACAAAACTTCAGTTTTGTTTTTGACCTTTTAGTTTGGTGCTGAATCTGAGCATGAAATCATCCTCAACACTCCTTTCTTTCATGTCAGTCTATATTTAATAACAACAAGCATAGTGCAAAGACCACCTTTTCTCACCATGTGGGAATGGATTGGACACAGTTATAGACATTACCTCCACAAGCAGCATGATTGTTTTATTTTTGTGTTTCAATATATAAAAAAGCTGCCCTGGGGATAAGAGGCAGGTCTAAGTAATGTACATATAACATATGGGCTCCTGCTGTGTATTTTTGACACTCCTTAACAGTGAGAATTAAGATCTATGACTCTCATCTCTGAGCTGATAACATCAAGACAGGCTGCAGTGACTGCACAGAGCCCTTCTGAAATCAAATTGGTCTCTGAGCAAACACAGCAGGTCACGTGAGAACTGCTAAATAAGAACAGTTTAGAACTGCAACATATATAGAAACAAGCCCCATTTACTGCACCAGGTGAAGCTGTACCTGATAGTTGTCTCTGACTCCGTTCTGTGACACAGGGTCATGCTTTTACTGAGGACATGGACAGGAACTACCAAAGCAGCTCATAGCTATGCAAAGAGGTAATCTCCGGTGGAAAAAAACCCAACCGCCACCAAATAATTAATCTTGCATTCCACTTGAGATCTCTCCCACACAAATGGGGGAAGGTGTGTCATGACTCAGATCACTGCCAAAATAGCATGACGTGGCATTTCATAGTTTAATTGTCTCAACAGATCATTCATTTTTTCTGTAAGACTGAGTTTGATTTGAGCTCTCATCCTTGAAATACCAGGCTGAACTTCATTAAATGCAGTTTACTTTTTCTGAGTGATTAACAAGACCCCTGGTACTGTGGGAAGTACAGCAGACTGCACACTCCCCAGGTAGCTATGCCAACACCACACATTGCCAGTCACAGCCATGCCCTCCTGCATCCTTCAGCATGTATTCACCATAGGACATCCATGGCCTGCAGCAAGTAGCAAGAGAACTGCCAGCAAGGCCCCTTAAAAGGCTGGACTTTGAGAGAGAAAGTCTAGGGCAAATAGGATGAGCAGGGTCCTGCTGTGGTCCCTTCCAACCTTACCCATTCTGTGATTCTAATTCCTAATTTCTTCAGTAAATGGTATTTTTCTCACCTAGAAATGTCAGAAGTGGCTTCTTGTATTAGCATTTTCAGTTCAGCACTTACATATTAGGGATGTGGTAAGTATTATAAAATAGGTTTGTAGAAAGTTCATAAAGCCTTTGTAAAAACTCAGTGTATTCGGCACATACTTGTCTTATATATGTCAATGTGGCTTTCTCAGAAGTAAAAATGAAGACAATGAACCCCTAGTTAGACAATTAAAACACTGGATACACATGGGAAGGCAATGAAATGCTTTTTAGAGAAATACGTGAGTGCATGTGTGTGACTACCAACAAGTTCCTGGGTTTTCTATCAATGCAATTAGCATATTAGAAGAAAAATACATGGCAATATTGAGTTAGTTGTAGAAACAAATCAGAGTAATGAGCTACAGTTTCACAGATTTTTCCATACTGAATTATAAACATGTATTTCTACCACTTACTGTTTCACTACACTGAGATTAAGATGAATCTGATTTGATCTCAATACTGTGTTCCTGAGCTCGAAGTGTCCATGGCAAGCACAACAAATGAAAAAATTGGAAGCCACAGCAAGGTAAGCAAAGTACTCAGCAATTTATCCCAAGAGTGCCATCTTATTTATGCCTTGTTAAGGGATTAAGGCAACAGTGGTTGAAATTGGTGAGGTTTTTACTGCAGAGTTAGTAAGAATTGTGAACTATCAAATATGACAGAAAAAAAGGGCTCCTGCAGTCACTAAGGAGGACAAATGAAGAAATAGGAAATATATCTACTTTTAAAGGGTCCTAGTGTTTATCTGAAAGTAATCTGTAAGTTCATGCAAAGCGCATTAGTTCTTTGTAACTGATAAACAGAGGCAATTCCCGTTCACCTTTACATAGAGACAGTCTTGCACTGCACTGCAGGAGGGCAATCCACATGTCACACAAAGAGGCAGATTTCTGCAAGGCAACATAGTCACTTATCTTGGTCATGAAAAATGGAATGTGCACTGTTACAGAGTCCCCAGGACCTTCCTTTGATATTGTCACAGAAGCTGTGTTCCAGATTTTAGAAGTGTTCTTTGCTCTTTACTTCTGCAAGGAAATATTTGGATTTAATTCACTACTAATAAAAAAATAATATTTATAAATATAAGTACTTAAGACAGAAGGTATTCTCTAATCCAGCAACAAATATTTATATTTATTTAAGATTTTTTAAAGGCCAAGCCTAGAAGAAGTGAAGCACAGGTGCTGCAATGCAATCCATTCATCCTTACAGAGCAAAGCCTCCCGAGTCTTTCAACTTCAGACAGCACCTGCCCAGAAGGCAGTTTGCACTAGTTACTAGTGAACTTGGACTTTTCCTTTCCTTAAATAACACATATAACAAATACCAACAACACAAAAAATACTCCTCCCCTCATCCCCTTCAGTAGCTGAAACAGAATTAGTGGAATGAGAAAAGCAAATAAACCTACAGCACATATGATGATACTGAACAAATGTGAAAGCAGAACTGCAGTCTGGTTTGCAATAGCCCTTGACCTCCACTTGAAATCCTGGAACAGACAGCCATGACTTAACTAATATACATGTTAGGGATAAAGAGTAGATTTACTTACACAGTATGTGCAGTGACAGTTATTTATTCAACAAAAAGCAGCTCATGTCCACCCTGTCACAAATCTCTTGTAAATAGATTCTATTTATCTCTCCACCTACTTCTTATTCCTGTCTTCTTTGCACTCATTATTGTCTCTGCAGTCAAGAGTCACAGCACTTGATGCAACACTTCACCGGCACTTTCTTCAGTTAAAATCTCACCAGAAACATCCCTTGCTATGAAAGTGTGATCCCCACTCAATAGCGTTATTGCTGAACTCCCTCCATGGCCTCCCAAACCCCTCACAGCAATTCCTTACTTTGCCCTGTGCTGGTCACAGTAGAGCTCTAATAGCAAATCATCTTTCCCTTCACACTATCTTGGAGTCTGCTCCTTTCAAGGAATTCCTTTGCTAGTCTCTTGCCTTTGTGTTCATGTTTTCCAGCTTCAGTGATGGCCATAATCTCACTTTCATAATTGCTGTCATTTCCCCCTGTCTTTCCTTTAAGCTTTCCTGAACATCTCTTCTCGCTGAAACCCTGCATCTTTGCCATCATCTCCTTTCTTCAGCTGCAACGTGCTAAAAATGAGATTTTGTTCAAGCACATTAGAGGTAGAATTACAGTTCATGGAAGGGTTTTTGAGATCATAAATGCCTGAGTGCAGAGGTCACATATCAGTCTAATACAGAGTCTACTAAATGTGTCCTCATGCTATGTTTGATGCATCTGTAAAACTAGAAATAGCAGGAACACTCAGGAAAGGGGTAATTGCCATTAATTTCCAAGAGCTGTAGCACATGCCAGGGATAAAAGACAGAGATTACAGCAACCAAGGTTAGACTTCTGTTAGAATCATCTACTTGCCCCTCATAGTAAGATTTTGCACTGAGCTCTCCTGATGTTCATCACCACCAAGAGGATAAAATGAAAACCCAGTATCCCACCAGTTAGGGTGAATGAGAACATCCTTTGGGGATTGTAATAGCTCGTTTTCCCTAAGCAGAGAGAAGAAAAAGGTATTGTGAATCAGAAAACTGTCTTGAGGCTTCTCCTTGGACACTGTAATTCACACATAATGCATACCCTAGAGTCTTTCCTTAGGTATTGTCAGAGAGAGAAAGAACAAGATTTAAAAGTTCAGGATGTCACTAAGGGCATGGTTAAGGGCCAAATTAAGGAGGAGAGCAATGGAGGAAGGGACTTGAAGGCAGGAAATAGTGTCAAAGTTTAAAATAATTTTAAGTTTAAAAAAACCCCAAATGACAGGGAGTGGGAAGCTAGTGAATATGAATAAAATTAGAGCTGAAATAACTCTGAACATCAAAATACTCCAATATATAATATATGAGCATTCTTATGTATGTAGTGGGAATACAGCAAAGACACTGGAGCAAAAGAAATGGAAGAGTGTAAAGGAAAGAAGGATGTCTAGAAGTGTCCATTTCAATATTGAGCTACTTCACAGTTTTCCCAGTTTCACAAAAATAGACCATTACAAGCAAGCAGCATTTTCCAGAGAGAAGCTAGTTAATAAAAAAAAAAATAAAATTACCAGCTCTTGCTATAAATGATACTTGTCTCTGTGCCCAGATACTTTGCCTTTGGGAGCAAAGCAGTTTTCTCCCCCCATCTGCTGTTATTGGAGCAATTATACTCATGAGTATTTCCTCATGCTGCCTCCCCATGGTTCCAGTGAATAAGTTGGTGTAGACTGGAGCTATGGATAGATCATCATACATTTTATAGAGAGGAACAAAAGCTGACAAATCTGGTTCTAAAAAGTTAGTTTTCAGTTTTCATATGACTGTCAGATTACTGTTTTAGTTAAGGTACTGCCTAGGAATATCAGATAGAAATTAAGAGTCTATTTCTAAACACAACATAAATAACATAAATTACACCATTCTAATAAGAATTAAAAAATGCTAACCAAATCCTGTGCCCAGTCAGACAGTTTCATTAGAGAAGCTCACACTCCAGGAGCTGGTTCTGATATACTGGAAACACTAAAGAGAAAAGAGTGACAGGGGATAGGCAAGAAAACAGGCAACAAAAAAGCAAATGAAGTCTAACAGGAAACCGGACTTTGAGGATGCAGCTCCTGATTTTCTCACTCTCTGTTTTCTAAAAGCTGTGACAATGGCCCCCACAGTACAGTTTGCCATAGCTCGTTTTCATGATTTCTGTTTTATTTCATTCAGGAGTCACTCAAAAGTCAGATAATGGAAAGTAATATTAAAGGTTATGAAAAAAGCACAGTAGAGTTCAAATTTTAAACAGACTTGCAAGTAAGCCTTGCCCTTACGTCTTCACAGGAGAGGTGGTAACTCATATTGTACAGTTCTGATAAATACTCACCTGATCTAATAAGACCTGAACTAAATAAAATCGTAAGTCAACCACTTTTAAGAAGTTCACTGGAATTTTCTGCTTTTTTTATTGGAGGATCTTCTAACTTTTGCAGATCATTCAGTATGAGGTTCTATAGAGCTACAGACAGGATATAATCTTCCCTAATTACTATCAGCCATTACTTCTTCATTATTCATCATTTTTTCACACTCTAGTAGATTGCTTGTCCTCATTTTAATCACTCAACTCATCCCACAAGTCGGAATCTGTATAAATGTCAAGTCAATACTTAATTCTGTTAAGGTTGAAATTGAAAACCTTATCTCATAAACCAAACTACATTTTGCAGTCTCGGCTCTGAGTCAAAGTCAGGTGATGTGAGGGAAAGCTCAAAGAATCAGAAGAAATTCCTGGAACATTTTGTGAGCCAGTGACAATAAATTGTGTGTCTCACTAAAGTCCATGTCAGGTAGATCCCTGCCACCCTACACTAGAGTATACTGCCACAGGTTTACCACTTCCAGTAAAGATTATTGTATTTTAGTAGGGACTTATTCTGCATCCATTAGTGCCCTGCTCAGTGCTGAAAGGCTTAATGAGTTGCTTGAGATATCTAGAATAGTATATTATCACTCACTTATTGGAAAAGTACCAGGCAGATTATCAAATGGTTCTCTATTTTCCTCCCCCCCCCTCCGCTTTTTTTCTTTTTTTAATTAATAACTGAGGATACACTACTTTTAAATGCAGAAAAATGTTGTAATCCTTAAACAGACAGACCACAAGCCATAGAGAAATTAAAAGGATATATATAAAAGTGCCTTTGGACAACAGTAGGTCCTGAATTTACAAAGATTTTCTACTTTCAAAGCTTCATGAGGACACCATTTTTGTGATATGACAGGAAGAGAAGCGTGAAGACTTGTGCTCCTGCTTAGATGTTTGCTCGGAAGTCAGTCTCCCAACATGGTGACTTTTTTCATGATGGTTTAGATAGATGTAAGATTGAATTTACAGCTAAATGAGCTTCATAATATTAGTAAATGAGATTGTACTGCTCTATATTTATAGTCTTCTTGGAAATGAAAGATTCATCTGCCCTTTTGGAGACAGACGTCAATGGACAGACTAAGAACTCCAAGCCAAACATTTTCCAGTAAAAATAATTTTATCTATTTTAAGGTTCATATTATTTTACTTATTTTAGATAGAATCAAGCAGAGGCAGTAAAAACACAGGGTTTTGAGCTGCTGAGTACCCTGCATTTTTTGTGAAAGATATGCCTAAATAACCAGGTAGGTTGTATCCCAGGATGGGACCTGTTTAGCCTCAGAGAGGTAAGGAACATTTTATGACTTCTCATAACACCTTAGGACTGGTTTACAGGCATTAGTAATGAAAATGCAAGTAAAACAACACAAAACAAAAAAATCTGAGCTGGGAAACATCAGAATTTTTCATTTGAACAGATCCTACAGCAGATCATGTGCAGCCTTTAGAAGTGTCACCACTAGACCTGGGCTAGACCTCCCTGAGAAGTGTCTCCTCCCCTGCTGATTGTTGGGCCCCTTAACTACAAACTCAGGTCATAAATACCTGGGGAAAGATTGCCCTGTTTAAAAAATTGCTTGTTTTAAACCAAAGCCTAAAACATTCAAGACATAGACTTATAAAAACCATACAAGGCATTTCTCAGATACAGGTCTTCAGCTTTTAGCATGGACTGCAATAACTGAATTTCCAAGTAGCCTTGAGGCACGATCAGAAGAATTTTGGCTAGATCTCCCATCATGATCACCCAAGAAACTGGGTGTGAATTTTTACTCCCTCAAACATAAATAAGAAACAAAACTGCTGTTGACTCAAACCAAAACCAACCTCTCCCTCATCTTTTACAGCACAGGAAGGGGGATGCAGAGCTGCAACTGAAAGGGGACAAAAGTGACTATTTTGTTATTCTCCAACCTGGTAGCTACATCCCCATGATAGGAAAAGGGATAGTATAGCCTGAGTATTTGTTTTGAAAGCAGGTTTGAAATGCAGAAATGGTGTAACCTTGTCTTTTGTTCTTGGTTGCAATTCCTGAACCTGGTTTATTTGCATTTAAACCTTCAGTTGGTATTACAGACTGACTTTCTTAGGTTTAACTCCTGCACAAATGGAGACATGTCCTTCCATCACATCTGCAGAGATAAGACAGGCAAAAAGAGATAAAAATCTTGAATTTCTCCTTATGATATGAAGAAAAGCACAAAGCTTATAGTCTTAATCCAGAGTTACACAGAAAACATTGTGGGAAGAGCACATTACATTATTGAACCAGTGTGTTCAGTCCAGACCCCTGGAAAGATGTATTTGTATGGGTTAGGGTATTGATTTGGAAAGTTTTGTCCTCATCACTGAAGACCAGTCATCAGCATTAAACATATTGAGGCCTTATTCTTAGCTTATCTACTCTACCTTCCTAAACTGAACATTAAACCTCAAAACCATAAAAATTTTAGGAAGGAAACATAGGAAATACTTTGTTGATGTGAATAGATTTTCCTATACTTTTCAGTTGAGAAAGGATTTCACTCCTTGGATGCATTGAATGACAGTGTAAGACTTCATTCAAAACAAACAACTCTGTCTGCCTGCCTTATTGCTGAAGGAAAGCTAGTGCTAAACTACTCTTTCCTTGTTTTCCAGTAAAAATATCTATAGCCTCTTTCTGAACCATATATGTTTCCATCAATTTAGTGTAGTAAAGATGTGTTTCACATCCACAGTCTCAAATATGTTGTTTCTATGGTGTTTGCAGTTCAGCCTATAACAATAATGTGATACAAGGAAAATGGAAGAGTCAAAAGACGAAACGAAGTTGTTTGGTTGTAAGCAAACAATTCTGAGAAGTTTATTCCTTGGTTTAGTCTGTCTTCTTTTCTTAGTGAAAGCCTAGTACTTATAACAACCAATATTTTAAAAAATTCCAAGAAAACAACCAACCAACAGTAACAAAAAAAACCCCAACAACAATAAAACCCTCCACCTTTATACCTTAAAGCACAACGTTTTATTAGTGGAAAGAATGAATTTCAAAGGTAATCGAACCAGTCTACTTGCAAGTAATCAGATATGCCCTACAGTTCTGTCCACGTGAATGTAAATGCCCCTGAGTAGCTTTAAGGGCTTTGTTATGGAAGGCCACTCCTTTCCATTCTTTCCCAGGACCACCGTGTCTGTCTCTTCTTCTCCGCTGTGCTGACAAATCACTTCCCACAAGTGCTGCCTGCAGAGCTTCATCAGCGCTAAGATGACCAAGGAAAGGACTTTCCACATATACCGTCGGATCTTTCTCTCCAGTTCCAAGGCAGACCATTCCAGAGCCTTCTGCCTAGCTTCCTGGGCTGCAATTTCCTGCTCTAAGCGCCACTGGTGCAACCGAAGGCTCACCTCCCGTTCCTTCATCCTCTGAATGATTTCTTCGCTGTTCTCGGGAACAATTCCATTCTCTTCAGAGGAGAAGAGTGGCTGGTTGACACTGACAACTGCCATCAGCACTAGGTACATGCGGAAGATGCCCGCAGCCACGGCAGATCTTTCCTTAAAAGACAAAGAAGGGTGGAATGACTCAAAATTCAGACCAGATTCCCTCAAGAAGAGAAAGAAAAGAAGCTGGAAGAAAAGTTTTGGCATCCTTTCTAGCTGTTAAGCAAATTTCCTAATCTGACCATTCATGTTACTCCCTGGCAGTAACACTTCCAACTGCTGGGACCAAAGCCCCTCCACAGCGGGCTGTTCCAGGGGGCCGATGGGTGCCCCGCTTGACTCCCCACACACCCCCCTCGCAGGCAGTCACACCAGGTTTCCTTACCCGTTCGACCCCATAGCAGAGTCTCAGATGTCTTGTTCCATAAAGCCATTTACTCATGGTGCAGTAACACAGAAACAACCCCGAGCTGGATGCTTTAGAGGAGGTCCACCAACAAAGGAATCCCTAGGCTTTTATACCCTCACAATCTACCCACGCAGAAGTTTCACTCTTCCTGCCTTCTTCCCTCTAGTGTCTATCCACGTCGCTGGCATGACCAGTCTTCACCTCACTTGTTACCCAAAAGGCCAGCAATTAACGACTCCTGCTGCGTCTCTCAGTGTCCATTCATCTGGTTGGTGTCACCCTTCTTTGTTCCCTTTGTTACCGAAAGGTTGGCAGTTCACGGCCTCTTGTTTCAGGCTCCCACCCAGAGCTCAATCTGCATTCCAACCTGCATCTCCATCCATAGCTTGCAAACCAAGCTACCTGCACCAGATGTCATCAACACTGCCCCGAAAAAAATGCTGGAATCCAGAAGTGCTTCAAAGTGCCTGTTGCTGCAAGTTAAAAACCGAGCTGCACAAAGAGATTCGATCAGCAGATGGTGAGGATGAAGGTGAGGAAGATGTGAAACACAGAGCTGCAAAAGATAAACTGCCATGTTTTAGGTGAGAGAAGTTCAGAATTTTAGATGTCAGAGGAAACAGTGAAGTCCCCCAACCAAGAGGAGGTGAGGAGGGACCCGACAAGCTGGTTGCAGCCAAACAATATAAGGGTTTGGGAGAGGGCAGAAACTGAAATGACAGTTGCCTCTCCTGAGAAGTGAGATTCTGAGGAGACGTTTTTCCCCTAGGTAGAACACTTTCAGAGAATTTATAAGACCTGTTTTGGAAAATGGTCCTCACTGTTCTCCATTTCGTCTTGCTATCCAGCAGATGAAATACAAATTAATGCTAACCTGTAATTTCCAATTTACACTTGTTCCTTTGATGTGCTTCTCATTGAGGAAGAGAAAGTCCAAGCTGCCACCACACCACGGCTGATGAGAAGGTTAGACACGACGTTCTTGCAAACTTGCACTCCTTGCTGCAATCCAGCCAGGGAACTTGAAGTTGCTGAAGGTTAAAGCACACTCCGGAAGACAGGATTGGCTAGCTGCTGTTATCCAAACAAGCTGGCAGCAACTCCCTTTTCCACTAAGAAGAAAGGCTCCTGTGTTAGATTTGGTAACTTCACCTTTCATTCAATAAGTCTCCTCAGTATGAAATTAACTGAAATGAGAATCCAGCATTACGGACTTAAAGCCATCAGCTTTTTTCTCTGCTTTCAATGTTTTTTAGATTATACAATAGAGTACCTGGGAAGCAGCAGGGTGGAGTATTCAGGTCTTAGGCACACCCAAGAAAGATAGGTTTCTAAGTCAGGCTCTCAGCTTGATTTGCCTCCTGCTTTGAAGCTGCCACATTCACTGCTACTGTTTAGCCTTTGCTGTAGTATCTCCTACATTGATTCCCGCCATGTATGTATGGAGCCTTGTAAGATAAACTTCCATCCAGGTCTTGCTGAAACACGAGTAATCATCTAGTTTGATTGTAGCTGAGGATACAAATACCTCAATAAAACAATGTGATTTAAACACTGGCCTTTGTTTAAAATGGCTTCAGGAAATCAGTTAAGTCCTCTTTGAGAGCTGATACTTGAAATAACAATCTCCAAAATATAGCACACTAACTCAAGCAGAAATGCAAGCCTACACAGAAGCCCGAATGTGGCAGCAGGTATTTGTCTGAGTCCTACCTTGGTTCTTGGGAACTCCAGCACACACATAATGCCAAAGAGGGGCACAGAGCAAGAAGAGAAGGAAGGTCACCCTGAACAGGCACAGCAGTGTAGTCACGAAAAGCACCTCAGTGAGCAAAGGAGGATGTTTGCTGTAAGAGCATGGAGTGACAGTCTCGGCTCCAGTGGTTATCCAGTGCTGGAGGAAGGACTACTGGCTTCTCAAACAAGATCCATTCCCAGAAGTACCTCTCTCTTTCACCAGTTTCTCTTAAGTGAGACAATCAACAAGACCCTGGATATGCACATCAAAGAAGTATCAATTCTAACAATGCTTTTTAGTGCAGCAGAAAAAGAAATGTCAGGACAAATAAGCCAGGGAATATACAAATGTGCTGTATTTGTCCCTGCATGATGGAAGAAAACAGGTGGCATAAATCCACAAACCCCACTATTTAGAAAACTTTTCTCCCTTGATTATTCAGTGTGCTGTGCCTTTTATTCTGTCTTTGCTGCAACAACTCACAGATGATCAGGCAAAAAGAAACAATACTGAGTTTTTGAATCTATAAGCACCAAAAGCTCTCCACGAACACAAAGGACCAAAGAGCCCCAGGTTCACATAGCAATCCAGACCTCCA
Organism: Sclerurus mexicanus; assembly: GCA_013396755.1. Taxonomy (NCBI): domain Eukaryota; kingdom Metazoa; phylum Chordata; class Aves; order Passeriformes; family Furnariidae; genus Sclerurus; species Sclerurus mexicanus. The sequence continues at coordinate 712,561 of VWZF01005810.1, forward strand.
GAGACACTGTATAATTCTGCTTCCTTTTTTTCTCCTAGCAGAACAAAAACTGCACTTACATCCTGAAAGGAAGAGTCACCAAAGGGCGTGCTAGATGACTTAACAGACTTCTCTAATGTCTGATTCAGTGCAAAGAATGCAGACCTGTGAATCACAACACTGAGCTGAACAAGCAGTGACACAACTGGAGCCAAAAGATCTCCAAACATTGCCACTCATCTAAGCTCTTATCATAAGCATATAATGAACAGAAAAAGATTGTATTTTCCAGACAGACACACAAACCAGAAGGCAGCCTGATCCCTCCAACAATACATTCCCCTACATAGGTAGAAGTCTTTGGGCTAAAGACTGCGTGGGCAGAAGATGGAAAAGAATCCCAAACTCAGTACCTCACAGGTAGGCAGGGGACCTGATTCACATTGTAATCATTTGTAATAGCCTGTAGCTAGAAGACCAAATACTGTCATCTCCTCAGATCTCATAAGCAAAGCAGTGTAAGCTGGATCAATATTTGCAGTGGATGGTCTCCAAGTGGCACCAACGTGGGCAGGAAATGATGTTGATGAGAGCTGGGCTTGACCCAGTGCTAAGTCAGAACCACAGGATGAGGTTTAGAAGGAATTACTCTGGCAGTGCTGCCACTTGTTACACAGGGCTGTAAAGGGCAGCCCTGGTGATGCATGGTCAGTAACAGCAGCAGGCCACTCTCTCTTTGAGCAGGGTTTTCTGATACCCTGGGCAAAGTTCAGCCTACATAATTGCATCCTAACTGCTTGTTGCAGCTGGAGACAAGGATTCACCCTGCCAGCAAACCCTATGCAGGGTCCTGTGCTCTCTCTTTATGTGCAGTCCAGAAACATGGTGATCTGCAGTTCTAATTAACTTTAGAAATTTAACTGGCTGAGGCTGCTGAACTTGGCCTGGATTCTCAGACTGATTTCAATGAAACCTAAGGAATGCACTGGTTTTCTTGAGCTGTTTTCTCCACTTAAAAATAGTTTGCCGATAGATAATTCTAAGTTTGAAATGAGGATCTTTTCATGTGCTTCAGCCCATTTTATCTATTTTGGGAATGACCAAAGAATTTGAGACTGAAGAAACGAGTACAAGCAAAATACAGTTGTCTCCTTGTTACTGAAACAAACACTAAGTCATATATTATCATTGTCATAGAAAAGACTTCATGGGGACAAAGAGACTCAATGCTACAGCCTGCAGCAAAGATACCATTAATAAAATAAATCACATCATTCACAACTACAAGTGCTTCACTTTAAAGGCAAAAAACAGGGAGAATAGGACTGTGTGTACTTGAATGAAAGAGTACAATCTGTATCAGTGTACTGCACACGTCAACACTGCTCATACAATGAATAAAGAGGAAATGCAACACAGTCAAATACCTTTATTAATCTTCTGCACAATGACCTTCTACTAAAGTCATATAACCAATGGTCTACATGCTGTATAAGCTGTCAGATTGCTCCCCCCTGAATAAATAAAATTCCTCGGAAAAAAAATGAGGATGAAAGCTCAATTATTGGTATCTTTTAAGGCTCATGGGCAAATATTTCAATAAAACATAGGATGACTTGGGGCCAAAAAGGAGCACACTGAAGTTTTTCAGCATAAGCAGCAGACTGATACTCCTGTTAATACCAATTTCAGCCAAATTTGACATACCACTCGAGATTATTTTTTTACTTCATGCAAATCAGTTGGATGGAGGACAGAAACTCAAGCAAGAAGTCACACAGAGAGGAAAAATGGATACTATGAAGGAACAGTTAGAATAACAAGGGCATCAGTACTGATCTACCAGTCAGCCCCCTTACAACTCTATCCAAAATGTTGCTGCTTCTCCAGAGACATACAGAAAGGGAACTAGAAGGTCTTATAAGAAAAGAAGGAAAAGCAGTGTGGATATAAGCATGTGATGGAGATACAGAACACAAATATACAGGAAAGCTACATTAGCTCTGCTGTGAACAGAAGACTTGCTTTTCTCAAGGATTTTATGGTTGTGCCTTTCAGCTGAGAAACCAACAAACCAAATCCTTTGTCCTGATGAAGAAATTTGGCGGCAATATAAAATGTGATTTTAAATGAGACAGAGATTCTAGCACAGAGTGCCTGCATCTGAGGAGACTTTGTGGTGCCAGCCATCCTACAGCGCCCTCAGATAGTATGTGAAAGGCACAGGGCTGATCTGATATGCATTGCATCCAGTCTTCCTTTAACACAACTCGAAGTATGTCTAAGCTTGATTTTTGGATAGGAGAGGTTCTGAATTGAAGAGATCTAACAATCTCCCCAAAATTAGCTCTAAAGTAAGCACTAGAACTTACCCATCAACTTGGTTATTTACACGCTGTGAAATGTGTAAATAAATTTCTAAATACTAATCAAACTCTCAGAGAGCTCACAGACACACTCAGAAACAGAAAATATTAAAAAGTCTGTAAGAGTTGCTTAGGAGGTGGGACCAAAACATGAGTTTGTTTGAAAAGAAAACCCTACATTAAGTCTTGAAGTCTTAAGGAAAAGCTGCAGGCAGGGTATGCTCAGGAAAAGACACCATCAATTAATTCTGTAAATGAGGAAGGCTTCTAAACTTTTCTTGATGAGCCCCATCAGGAGAGAGAACAGGTCAAACACAACCAATCTTCACTGCCTTGCAGGGATATAGGGAACTGTATCTCAGGCCAGGGACACCACAAGCACACAGGCACACCCCATTTCAGTACCAGGCAGCCGCAGGAAGGGCACACACAACGTGACCACGCAAATGACTCTCACCACCAGAACAGCTCTGTTCTTCACCTGACTGCCTGCTCCTGGCAGAGACCTTTCACCACAGTGTTAGGATCTCCCATTCCAGAGGAAAGGAGCAGCCAGGGGCATCCTTATGGAGTAGGAACAATCCTCCTAATCTCATACCCACTACAAAATAGGATAATTGTGGTTTAGCTGTATTGGCTCCAGATGAATTAGAAAAATAGGATCTAATTAAAACTGACTTTAAATCAATAAAGGAAAGAGCTATGATTACATGAATGTATATGGACAACAGAACTGCTACAAGAGGGCCTATTTCAAAGTCCATACGGAAAATTACTTCAAATAGCATCCTTCACAGCTGCATTCCCTTTCATAGCACAGAAGAGACACATGGCTGTATTTAGGATATCCAAGCAGAAAGCCCAGTAGCAGAGTAAGAACCAAAGAGTTTTTATGCCAACAGAAAGGTATACTTTCTTTTCCTCTCCTTTCTTCTTTACATGAACATATTACACAGTAGGGAAAAAAAAAAAGAGAAGGAAAAAAAAAAGAGAAGGAAATGAAAAGAAAATGGATCAGTTGAAGCCTCCAGGGAAGATAACCTTCAAAGGAAATTTAGCGGAAAATTGAAGAAAATAGAAGCTGAGATTTTTCTTGTACCTCATGGCTACAGAAATAGATAAGTAGGAGGAAAGGCTGCAAGCAGCTTTGCTCCTTTTTGTGTCAAGAGAGAGAGCCTCAGCCCCAGATATATTCAATCAGTTCCAAAGGGAGAAAGATAATGAGAAATTAGAAATACTCATGAATAAGTTTGAAGTCTACTGCTTCTGGACACACATCATTGACAAGAACATGCAATTTCAATACAGATGAGAGAGAGCGAATCAAATGATCAATATGTTACACACTTAGAAACACATGGAAAGATCCAAAGAAACTTTTAAAAGTTACCAGTTTTATCAAACCACCATTAGGCTTTCAGAAACATTTTCCTATTATTACAGATGTATCTCTGAATAAGTAGAAAACTACTACTCGATCTACAACCCAACACTCCTGAGATCATGGCATTTGATACAGCTACGCTAACAACCAAAATTTAACACTTTCTTCCATCAACTTCTTGTTATCTGTATGGGGAAGGGAGAATCTGGAAAAGGAAAAAAATCATGGGAAAAATCTGAGACAGAAACATCAACATTCATATCTTGACTTGAAATTAGGCGCAGTTCCAAGAGACAGGGTTGTTTTGGTTTGCTTGGGGTTTGGCTTTTCTGTTTGTTTGGAGTGTTTTAGCAGGATACAGACTGAACACTGGGTGAGCAGGGGGATCAGGGCAAGAATTCCAGTGTTCTCTTGGCTATACTGTCTTGAATTGGCAGAAGGGGAAAAGATCAGAGTTGTCTTTACTGTTTGTAGGCTTAATTAATTTGTCTGTGGTGGCAGTGCATCCCTGAAGTGGGGAAGTCTGTTGGAGGAAGAAGAAAGCACAGAAAGAAATATGAGATTGCCTTCTTAAAATGAGGCAGAAAAAGGAGGGATTAGCAGAGCCCAGAAAAATAGGTGCTGTTAATATGTGCAGGGGAAAATCTTGCCCCCACCCCCTGCCTGAGACCAAACCATCCCACTGCTGGGCATCCTCTGGTGCTTGCAGAATTAAAGTTGATCTCAACAGCAGGAATCTTAACAAAGGGCAGTCACAGAAACAAGGAACTCCTATTTAAAAAAAAAACACAAACAAAAGGCTTTTCTGCACCATCAAGGGACTTGCTGGTTGCCCTTCATTTTCTCTCACACATTTCCACTGTAAACAATTAAACATCTGAAGTTTTAAGATGACATTTGCAAATGACTTGAATCCCTCAAAGCAGTCTCTTCACAGGTAAGGCACCCCACTGGAGAAAGAGTAGGCACTGTTCCAATTGTCCAGATTCCTTCCGTGGATGCTGACCTGTGATCAGCAGTGGCAGTAGTCTTGCAAAACAAATAAATCTTTAAACAATAAGCTCCAGATTAAAAGCCTGAGAGGATCCCCTGTGACCCATCCAGAAATAAGACCATTACATAGAGGGCTGGAGACCGGTGGTGCAGAAAGTTAAGTCACTGGAGACATGAGTTCATATTTGATGCATGGGTAGAGGTGAAATGGGCTTATGGCCCTCAGACACTTTGGGGATTTGTTCCAACTGCAGTGCTCACGAAGTAGCCATTTCCCAATGAACAGAGTCTAAGGACTGAAATAATGGATGTGCTGTGGGCAGAAACAACTGAGGTTCAACAGCAGCACTGTGTGGAAATCTGTACTCAGTACCTGCTTTGTTTGTCATCAAAAGTACCACGAAGTACCTGTCATCTTTGGGTTGAAATGCCAACTCACAAGTGAGATCAGAGTAATCCTAAACCTAGAGTGGATCATTTCTGCCACTGACCAGTGAAAGATGTGTATTTCCCTTTCTCCTTATCTCTCAGAGTCAGATAACATGTGTGTGTCTGCTGGCAACCCTCCCCCTCTCAAGAGCACAACCATATATTCCTTAGGACATCCAGAGGAATACAAGCAGCATGAGGACACGTGCTATAATACAGAGTGTGTATGCAAAGTAAGGTCTGCTGCCCCTCACCTTGAAAACTTAGAAAAGGAAAACATGGGCTCACCTGTCATTGATGGGAAACCAATTCCATGCCAGCACGATCAAAAAAGTAGTTGTTCCAAAAAACAGAGGAGTCAGTTGTCACCTTTTTGAAGCTGCTGTTTCTACCAACAGCACACACAGCATAAGAGAGAAACACAAGCCCTTTTGGCAGCAGCTCTCCCTACACCTTGACCTGACTCTGCTCAAAGGAGGAGAGGAAAACCCAAGCAGAGAGAGAGGCCTCAAGCAGCCATGCTTCCCACTTCTCTCATGCACACAGCACCATCACACACAGCACAGTCCTCGAGGGAACCCACCATCATGCTCACTGGTTGCTGCTCAGGACCTCAGGTGCATTTGCCTGGTGAAAGAAGAACAATTTAATTTAAAATGTCCTAATATCTCACAGCCAACTGGCTACGAAAAAGAAATGCTGTCACTGGATTCCTATCCTGTATGAGACACTGGACCAGTAAAACCAGGACCCTTTCTATTAAAAACAAAGCAAAAAAACCCCCCAAACAAACAAACAAACAAAAAAAACCCCAACAACAAAGTGGGTGTATAAAAGGATTTTCCCCTACAGCTGACACTGAACCTAAATTAAACTAAATTGTTTTCATAACCTGAAACCTCTGCTCTTTCCATAATTACAGTGTTGTGAAATGAGCAGGAACAGCTAATATATACCCACAGGGAAAAATTACATTTAGTGACCCTATAATGATTCAGGATGAAGAAGATGCAATAAAGGAACCCACAGTATTCACTAATGAATAAGGCCAGTAAGAAAGGAGGAAGCTAGACTTAATGAAATTATACAGGATTTTGATGTGGAAGCTGCAGGCAGAAGTAGCCAACAGTTGTATTCCACCAATGGTCTTAGACATACAACACTTAGCGACAATCATATTCTGAGGAATCCCCAAACTCTCTTCATCTGCAGAATGCTGGACAAAGAAATAATTGAAAAATATTTTGCCTTTACAATACAATGTAAAAAGATCTTATTAGCTATTAAAAATGAAACATTCTGCTAAAAACTAATCTTGGCCTCATCTGATTTCAGAGTGGCTGGCTGCTTCCATCTGTTTTTCTCTTGCACTGCTGAACAGTCTTTCTGTTGACCACGAAAACTAAAGCAATCTCTCAGTGCTACTGTATTCTTTTTTTGTCTGTTATTATTCTGGGCCTGTTAAGTGCTTATAAAGAAACATATGAGCAAACCACTAACACAGGTGATTATGGAAAATTACAGAATTACAGGTTATATGGAATTTCCCTTCCTGCACACAGTCTTTCCTTGTTTCTTTCTCACAATCCTTTGCTCCTTGGAGAATATACATATCAATAGGAAAAGAGAAGGCAAAAGTCCTTTGAAGCCTATATTAAGGTATCTCTCGGATAATACAGTCTTAACTGATGGCACAGCACATCACGGGCCAAACATGTCTAGCACAGGTTACATACATACCATCCCTGTCTCCATAAATCTTGTCTGACGATCTACATAGGATTCAAATCACAATTTTACAGTGGAAAGAGTTCATCTAGTCAACACAGTGCTCTGGCTAAGGCAAAGTGTGAGGGGTCCCTTTTGGGAAGGGTGAGTTTCCCTTTGCTGACATAGTTCACACTAATTAAGTTGCGGTTGCACATTTGCACTGTACCAACAAAGACTTTGATTATGTTCATGCTCTGACATGCAGATACAAAAGCAGAGAATAAGCTTTAGCCTGCTCCAGCATCATTAAAGAATGCAATAGTCCATACATGAAAACTGTATCCTTCCTACTTAACACTCCTACCTTACAGGATTAAATATACACTTGCCTCTAGTGTATAATTACATCTGGTATCGCAACCTGACACTGTATTCTAGCTGCTTCATAAAGTTTCAGAGAAGGGTGAGCATGATAGCTGCCATTTTCTTCCAAGTCCTTGAGAAACCCTTTTTCTACCCCTCAGGAAGTAGGTATCCACCAGTGTTCTGAGCTGGTAGAAAAGACTAATTGTTCTGAAAATAGTATTCTAAAGAATTTTCTAAAAAGTCTGATTTTTAGAAAACTATTCTTAGAAAATTTAAATTCTTCACTAAAGATAGTTTTCTGTCATTACAAACAGTATTATAGGCACCAAACAACTAGATGATTAGCATTTTGATTGTGCATTAAAAACTCCTCACTGATAAGTAAAGAGTGTAAGACTTCCTGTACAAAAGTTTCAAGCACATACCTTTCTTATACTCAGAGCTACCAACAGAAGTTAATAAATATCTCAGAGACTCATTTCATCTCTCAGCAATCTGCTAGATGAAGAATTGTGAAGCCATTTATTCTGCAAAATCCCATTAGTTTTTGATAAACTCTTTCAGACAAACGGTAATTTTGAATGATTCACCTGAACAAAATAACGCACCCACACTTTCAAAATGCCATTGGGGTGAGGTCAGGCAGAGAATGAGTCTGCCAGGGTAAATGACTGCATTTGTCTCCTGTCAGAGTCCTTCTCTTTGGGCACAAAAAGTACCTCCATAAGATTACTGGCTTGACAGAGATCAAGAAAATTGATTGATTTTTAATTTTAAGGAAGTTTTCAAGAAATTTAGAATAATAGATCCTTTTAAAAAGCTTCAGATGCTCTGAGAGTTCATTGGCCTGTGTGTGAATGGGGAAGGAAGGGTTCATCTCTGTAGGTTTTACTGATGTAAGAGAACCAAAGAACACCCTTCTGTCACTTCCATATTGCTATACTACATACAGTTGTGAACATTTGTGGAAGGAAACATGCAGTACCTGGGTTTCAAAATACAACACAGTCCTTGGCAGAGACCCCTTTGGATGAGACCTGCAATGCTTTTATGTAGAAACAGGCTTTCCAGACCAAATCAACCACTACACCCTCCTGAAACAGGCTACTAAAACAAATCAAACATATTATTTTAAAATTCAACCTTGCATTAACCCTCTTCAGCAAATTTGCAAGTGATACAAAGGGTTTGTTGTAAGGATATCAGCTGGGGCCCTGACACCATGACAATAACTGCTACTCCCACCTGGTCTGCAGATACTGTAATGATTGCATTGGAGGACAAACCATTTACAACCCTCCCATGGCCCTCAGGTCTGCTCCTCCTTGCCCTTCTGCAGGGAGCAACAGCCCAGCCTTGGTCAGCCCCAAGCCTCTCATGCTCAAGGTTTTAAGATTCCATCTTGCTAATGTTTCCAAGCAGCTCTCACCTGGCTCCCACTGAGACACCAGCAAGCTTCCTTGCCACTTCAGGACTGACTTCCAGGGAATGACAATCTTCCTTGCCTGCTTTGTCAATGATCTGACGTACTAGTCCCAAACCTAGCACTGAGGAAGCTTGAATCAACATTCAGTTACTGCACTGCTGACACTGCAGTGTGGCTGTGCATGAGGTGATATTTCCTTGGATCCAAACTGAAGGACAGACATGATCATCAATCAGTTATTGCCAGGCTTAGATCCTGTTTTCATCCCATAACTCAAAATCTGCATGGAAAGTACTAAGACAAGACCCATTTCTCTAAGTTAGCTGCTTAAGTTATGAAAGCTGAGACTTAGTGGAACTTCAGAGAGGCAGGTATCTTTTGCTCAGTCATAAGCATCAGAATTAATTTCAGACACAGGAACATAACATATATACAGGCAGCCAAATAAAAATGCATTGGATTGCTATTGGGCAAGCTAGACCATTCAGCTGGATTTTGAAATGGTTACATGGAGTTCTTCTATGTGAGTGGCACCAATTCAACATAGTTTTCAGATGAACGAACTGTATGTGATAATCTACAGTGTCAGAGCTCTATCACAATTAAGGCTGCCATCAAAAAACATGAAGAGACAAGTGATTGTAATACCTGCATCATTTGCATCACTCAGGAAAACTTTGATCACATGATACAGACCCATGCCACAACATAGCTCTGTTCCCACTGTCATTCATACTCTCTGTGTAGTAGTGTTTTAGGGCAGGAACCTTTGTGAATAAGCACTGCCAGGAGTTTAGGGGACAGCATTTCCAAGCTCCTAATTAATTAAATGAAATTTCAGCTTAATTTAAAAGGATATTGTATAGTGGAAAATATGAAGTTAAAAGGCCCCACCTGCAATTCAAATAACTGCAGTCATCAGACATAACATATTTCAGGCCAGCAAAGTACCATTGGTTTGGTAAGATCTGGGCACTTCCGTAGCCAGGGACTGTGCCAGTGAAGGATTCCTGAACAATTCAAGGACACTAAGCTATTTCACGAAGGCAGTTATAAAAAGCTGAAGAAATGCTCCTCCCAAAACCTCATCATAACCTATTCAATCAGGGTCAGTTAAACCTTTCAAGAGGTATTTAACTGCTCTTTGGAGGAAGATCCAACTCCACTGCTCTTTCCTTTTTCAATGAATGGAGCCCTTCTGTCTTTCCTTGTGTGAAGAATATGTCAATTTGCAGATTCTCCTTAAAACAGCATGATTTGGTCCTCTAGGCTTCCTTTCATCAGCTTGGTTTTTTGCAACCTGAAGGAACTGCAAGATTGATGCAGCATACTGAAGCATAGAATCATGGAAGAGCTGGGGGTGGAAGGAACCTTTAGAAGTCTTCTAGTCCAATAAATGGCTCGCACGACCCCTGGCAATGAACACAATGACTGTTGCTGCTGAGATGGAATGGGTGAGCTGGCAGGATGGCCAGGAATGGAACATGGGACTCCCAGCTGATGGCAGGTGCAGGGGCTGGGACTGGTGCTCCTGTGCTGTCAGTGCCACGGTGAAATGGAAGGGAGATCTAGCGTGGTGTAGTGGCATCAGGGGAGCTATGCTGGAAGTGGACCCACTTCCTGTTCTTGATCCATGGATGGACCCTTGTCTGTGGGGCCAAACGGTACTTGGGGCTGATTGTGCCCCATCTGAAATCACCTGCTTTTCCTCTGGGGTTCCTGCAGCCACACAGAGACGGGCAGCCACACAGAGATGGGCAGCCACATGCTTTGGTCTTGGACCTCTTGGTTTCAGGCATCCTTGAAATCTGAGGTCCTAAACTCAGCCAACTGCCTTGCTGCCACGGTCCCTGTATTTTTAGGGCCCAGAGCAAATAGCAGCAAGACAGCTAGTGACATCAGGAGATCACTGTTATGGGGATGCACGTGGCCAAATATGGCTTTGTGGAGACTGTGCCTTGAAAAAAGGGGCAGGGTTGAGGGGCTGAGGGCCCCGTTCCTGAAGGTTGCGCTCCTGTGCCCTTCTGCTGTCCCTTCCCGTGCCTGGGCTCCAGCCCCTCCCTCAATCTGTGCCTGGGTTCCCCTGGATGAGGTGGTGGCAAGGGTGTTGCAGGAGGGTCAGGGATCCCCTCAAAGGCATCAAAATAAGCACTTGGTACAGCCCTCTAAAAGTGCATTTGGCCCTCTGCATCCATGGATGTGCACATGATTTAACATCAATGGTCTTAAAATAAAAGCAGCTTCCAAACCACTGCATACACATCAACAGGACTGTTGCATCTGCCCTCCAAAATTGGCTGTGCCTGTATCTGTTAAAGACAAATTGAAAAACAGAGCTAGGAAATACACTTTCACTGTAACAAGGTGTTGCACAAGTCTTTTTGCTCCAGGCAGCATGAGCAGCAGGAAAGCCTGTCAAGCCTAGCTTTCAATTATCTATCCATTTCGTTTCCTTAGCTCATGGGAAAGGTCACCTGGAACACACTAGGCTTCCCTCTCACAGATTGGTCCTGCTACTGCTAAACAACACCTTTACATACCCAACTGTTTAGCAGCTTTTTCATGTGTCAAAAACTAGTCTTGCTGTGCTGAGAGCTTACTGTCTTCATATTAAACATCAAAATGTAAGTTGCAGTATAGAGCTGGCAGTCTCTGTTCTTCTGACAGCTAGCTGCTTACCAGAACTCCATTGCACTCATCCAGAGTGTTTTGTTGCACTCATCCAGAGCTTTCTCCGAAACCTGCCTAAGCTCAACTACATGCCCATTTATTGCCAAGGAAGAAAGTAGGGACTGCTGACTACATTTTCAGAAGCACAATAGCAGCTGAGCTTTCATACCTGAACTTTTCACCAACAGATCTCCGAACTCATCAAAATAGTGGCAAGATATCTCCTCAGCTATGAAACTGAGGCCCTAAAGGTGATTTCCTGGCTATATTAAAAAAATAAAATTGCAGAAATCTGTTTCATTCAAGACCTACTCCCATGTAGCTTCCATTAAATACTACTATAAAAATCAGTTACAAGCTTTAGAAAACATGGTTGACTCAATTTCTAACTCCAGTAATTTCCAAGAAAACTGGTAATTCAAAAATACATTGGTAAAAAAAAAAAAGGGTAAAGGTTAAATAAGATTTGCAGCTTTGTTATTTATGTGCTTTAATATATATAACTTGGGACGTTAGGGACTACTTTGCTTCCAGAAATTTAAGTTTATATTTGTTAGGGCTTGTACCTTCATGTTCTACAGTAACACATGAGGAATTAGCTGGAACACACACAATTCCTGATTTTTCACTTAATTAACAAATGCATTCCACAGTCTCACATGATGAGTATTTTCCACAAATATTAAGCTTGACTGATTAACTGATAAATGTCTTCATCTGCTTTTAGCATCTGCACACTGCAAGAACAGGTTTCTTTGGCGTTCCATACCTCTCCCAAAGTGACACTGTTTCTACGGCAACGTTCACATTTATTAAGGCTGCATATAGTAGCACTGCTGAACTTGTGTGTCTGAAAGTGTAAGTGAGAACAGGCGTAGGAAAAAACACCTGTTCTTACTTATGGAGTAGGCACACAAACCCTGGAATAATTGTATCTCTTGTTAACGACTAACATAGTCTTACGTGCTTTAAAATATCGACAGGTCAAGCACCTTAAGGCTTTAATAGGTTGTTTTCTTGCACTTTTGGAAATGGAAATTTGATATGGCATTAAAAAAAATCTCATATAGGAATGCAAGGCAATTCCTGATAATCTGAGTAAAAGGTGAATCTGTTTTCCATGAAGAAAAATTTTATATTATGTAAGTAAACCATACGAAAGAAAATTTCAGTTTTGTTAATCACCTTGTTGGTCTCTCCATGTCAGAAATGTAGGCAAGAGATAAGACATTTGTTTCATGGGGCAGTACAGGATGGCAGAGGGAGTCAGCTATCATACTTAGGGTGAAATTGCTCTTCTGAGGCAACCTCTACCAACTCTATACTGGATAAATCAGAGAAGCAGAATGCTCCTACAGTGGGGTTTTTACTGGCAGGTAGGTGCTGTCTGAGCAGGTAAACACCTCCTGAATGCAGCCCAGTAAACTGGGGAAGACTGGATTTATAGAAATAGGCGTTTTAGGAGTAGGTGCAGTAGCAGGACTCTCCCTAGGCACAGCTGTGGGACCTTGCAGACAGTCTGAACCAGACAGTAATATCTGTTTTGCTGCATGCGCCACCAGTTACAGATTCGAGTTGTCTTCTCTTCTGCCTCAAGCTCAAGCACGGATAAAGGGATACAGGATTCTTGAAGATGACATTTTGAAGAACTGTAGCTACTGCAGAGTAAGAGTTCACTCTCCTTAGAAAAACAATACATGTCAAGATGCATCTAATTGTAGGGAGCCAGCGAATACCACTTTCTACAGGGTGACAACCTCACCAAAAATCCTGGGACACTTGCCTTCCAGGTTGCTATTAGATCTGCGCATAACACACAATAAATTAAGTGGACCATTTCAAGTTGCAGTTTTCAGATATTATAATATTGTAAACAAGCAGAGATGTTGCTTGAGACCTAACAGATCAAAGCCAAGAGCATAACTTCTATCTGGTACAAGGAATTGTACATTTGCTCTCCTGACAAGGTGCCTCATAATGTAGAGTAGCATCTTACTTACAGGCACAGGAACAGCCTGAAGGATCTCCGTGCATGGGATAATGCCAGCTACTTCTCTGCCAGCAGCCACTGCATGAGGTAGGAAAGTCAGAGATTAGTTAATCCTTGAAGTGAAGCTCAGACACCAACTAGGAGATCAGCTTTGATTTGGTCCAACCTGTTGCCTTTCTGGTACAGCATGTCCAGACTCCATCCTAACTAGGAATGAACTAGCTGCCAGGTCCTGCTCCCAGGTGCACATCACACATACAGACCTAACTGCTGGAGGTCCTGGCAGCAACATTGCAAGTGAGGCACCAAGACAGTGCCCTGGTTCACAACTTCAGCCAGTCCCACCAGGAGGAAAACTGCACTAAGTTCAAGAGCATGCCACAAGACTATTATAGATGCAAAGAAGACTCACACCTAAAACTATTCACTAAAAGAGATTAATTCAGTGGGTTTTCGTAGTGCTCACAGGTCCCACATCCTTCAGTTTTACAGGTAAAAAAGGGAAAACCCTGCAAGAGGCTGGGACACCTCTGAAGTGACAAAGCTGCTGTCCAGAGTTTGAAGAGGCTCAGGTAGTCCTGTACTCTTCATCCACCATTCCTGGCCTCAGAAAAGAATTTCTACTCAATGGTGTAGGCTTCAGCACATGAGCAACCCTTTCACGTGTTTCAGTCATAGCTCAAAGAGGAAACTGGCCCATTGGCACCAATGAATTCAATGGACATCAAAATTAGAGAATTGAATTTGAAAACCAACTAAAAGTAGGGACACCAATGCAACACATCAGGGTAGTTTTGGACAGATCACGTAGAGAGCTACCACTGTCAGTGATAAATATCTAAAATCAAGGAAGGACAAAATGAAAGGACATGCGGAATCCCATCTAAAGTGAGATTTTTATAAAGTCATAAAATATTTATATATAGCTTAAGAACACCACCATGGAAATAATTCTTTATTCTTGTATCTGAATATGAGTGACAGAAATTATTCAGAAAGATAAGATTAAAAACCTGTTACTGCATTTTGAAATTCAAATGGTCATTTCTGTAAAAGAAAATGGTTTCCTAACCTTTCCAAATATGGTTGTTAGTTGTCATCTACAAACTTTGGAAGTAACTGAAATTAGAAGCATGACAAAATTCTTACAGCTCTTCCCCATATTGTAAGACCTTAGAAAAATAAGAGACCACATTTTTAATGGAAAGATGCTAGTGTGACCACTTCTTGTAGAAGACTAGACCTTTGATCGGATATTACAGGAAAAACATGAAACATCAAACCTGAAAAACACTGAATAAGATGTAGGAACAGTGAGACCCACTAATGCTACTTTTGTGTTGGGGTCAGGATAATAACAGGCTTAAGTATGTTCTGCTTCCCCTAAATGAAATTCAAGAGCAAAATAGGCACTTGCAAGCCACAGAAACTGCAGATTCTATACCTATCTAAAGTAACTGGTTTTGACAGCATCCAATAACTCATTATAAAATGTCCACATTTAATATATATATATGTAGAATATATTTTCTAGCCAAATTATTGTCTATAATGTACAGCTGTAAGAATTATGCCAATCTTTCAAAAGAAGTTACATTTTGGTAGCAGCTCCATTCTATTCTTGACAATTGTGGATCACTGATGAAATATACTGATGAAATCAAAAAATGAGACACAGTTTAGAAAAGGTTAAAAATCACAAGCTACAGAATACATCCAAAAACAATCAGGAGACATATCTAGTGAAACACAATGGATATTTACAGCTCTGCTAAAACAGAAAATGGCCTAGATTAGTATTAAAAATGTACAGGCAAAATTACAGCTACAATTTCTTATATCTATATCCCTTTCTTTATGAACTTGTCATGTCTTTCAAACAGGAGATCCTCCCTAGGCCAGCTGTATACAGCCAAATCTCTCTTACTGTACTTCAGAAAGGCAAAATCTCAAGAGACAGGGAAGCATTCAAACAGATGTACTGTATTAGTAATCTGAGCTGTGAGTTGCTGTGCACTGCTTATACTTAGCTAGGCAACCCAAAAATATACAAAAAACAACTGAAAGCGACCCCAAGAGTGGGCCAAAATGACTCTGTACTGCTTATATGATGAAACTTGAAGCAGATCCTTTACTTTCTTCCTTAACACTTTAAAAAACAAACAAAAACACTCTACCAAAATTTATCAGTTGTGAGACAGCACCCCCTAGTGTAGCAACACATGAAAACGTCAATGAATTTAAAAAATACCTTAAATTTGTGATAGGGTGCAGCTAATAGAATTAACTGACTGGGTCTGTCCTCAACACTCCAGCTGCAGTTCTGTGCTGAAAAGTGCACGAGGCAGAGGAAACACTCTTCACACAAGGCTTCATAAATATACAGAGGTGCATAAAGCTCAACAAAACCACTTACAAATCTTTCTAAAGATCAGTATGCAAATTAACTTCCTCTATGGGCTGATTTTTCATTTTTTTTACAGTACCTATATAAAGTTTCTATAAATCCAGTCTTCCTAATCATGCTTTCTTAGGATGAGTCCTTCCTCTCCCAGATACTGAGTTGCCTACATCATGCATGTCATCAGATAAACATTCCTGCTTCTCATGTTATCACTAAATAAGACATAAATATAAATCCATGTGAGGCCCTGAATAAAGAAACCTGGTCCTGTGCAGAAAATAGGTTATAGTGACCTTCTTGTACAAAGTTCTGAACAATTTAGCAGAGCCACAGCTGTACACCAGCTTTTACTGCAACTAAAGAGCTGCAAGTAGATCCTAAAGTAGGAGAGTCTGTGCAAGATATTCCTTTGCATGCGCAGAACCAGAATCAGTTTGTTAACTGAGCTGCTGAGCAAAAACTTAGCCAAAACACAATAAAGATATGTAAAAGAAGGGAATTTCATCTCTGCAGTATAGACATGAAACACACATCTAACATTTTTTAGTGTTCAATCTACTGAGAAAAACGCACACCATCAATGAAAATGTTTGTATCATACCAATTCTGCAGGAGAGCTACTGAAACGCATGACAGGTGGAAAACAAATTGTAAGTCATGGCAGTTTCTGCTAACAGGTGTTTTCATGTCCTTCCATAAAATCCTGATAGCAAAAGATATCCTAAACAAAATTATGTGCCCCTCCCAGCTGACTAAGTCACTTGAACTGTGTATGTCTGCACATGCCAGGATGTTTTTCTGTTCTCCAATGAGGACAGTAGATTGTGACTGAAACAAGACTTGGATAACAAGTTCTGGAAGTCATTCCCCTTCTCCAAAAACATCCTTTCCTTGGCTGTGGCCAGCAAACCCACCTCATTCAAACCAGTTAGTACACATGGAGCTATGACTCAGTCTCTGTCAGTGTCTTACTACTCACATCTTCGTGGAGAGATGAAAACACTTACTGGAGTCTTTTCAGGATTTTCTTTTCTCTTGGTTCAGCTTAAAGTGATTGCAGAATGAGATCCCTCCCATACTCCACCCCTCAGGCAGCACACCAATATCCATGGAATTTCACAGGAGTTCACAACCTACTCCTAGTGCTCTTCTCCCAACACCACCTCCCATCCCCAAATTGTGAAGTATGAAACAGTTAAGATCACAATCTGAGTATCTCTACTACATCCTGGCACTACTTTCCAGACGGGAACACGAGTTCTGTGGGATCATGCAGAGACATAACTACATTACCAAGGCAGATCTGCACACCCAGAGCTCCAGCTCTCGCTGGTATCACATTATACATGAGCTGGAGCTTTCATTAAAAAAAAAAATAATGGAAGAACCAAAAAGGGATTTCAAAACATGCAAAACAAACAGGTCATTCAGCAAAATCATGTTGCGCTATCATACTGATTTACTGTCTCTACCATCTGCTGGAGTGCAAGAGCTGGATACCCCCACAATAGCAGGTAAAGGCTTTGAAAATTGTATTGCCATAACACTTAGTGTCAACAATTTCTATTATTTATAAACAAAATATTTGTTACTGCAACCTGTGCATTTCATGGCGACATTTGATGCTCACAGAAGTGCAATAGGTAATCAGAACCTTCAGAAGATACTTTCAAATATCTTCTCTGCTCAGACAAACTCATGGCAATAGCCTTGCTTCTCTTAGACCCTTTCTTTATCTTATTGTATGTAGTGAGGTGTGTGCCTATGACAAAATAGTAAAATAAACACATCAAAGCTTTGGAAGTCACGTATTACAAATCTAGACTATTTAACAAACAACATGGCCTTAGCAGGTTTCTCTGCGGTAGAGGTGTGCGCACTGGAGTACAGTAACACAGACTTCAGTACTGTTACATACAGCATGGCTTTGATGGCCTCAAAAAATAACTACTGTCAGTAGACTTTTATTGGTTTTATGATTTTTATGTACTAAAAATTCAGATTTGTACAGCTGCATCAGTAGAGTTTTAGTTGGGTTTTTTTACTACATTTTTTACTATCAGCAAACTACTTTCTTCTCACACCTAAGCTTAAGAACAGAATTGGAATGAGAAGTGAACCTAATGCTTTTAAGAATAGACCTAAGGTAGCTGGCAGAAAGTAGTCTTGGGAGGAACAGGTGATGAAATATTTACATGACTGTCACTCAGGTTTCGCATTGCACTTCCAGAGTCATCCTTTAGCCAGATAAAATACAGCAGCCCAGACTCTTTCATTTCAGAATTTACATTTGCACTCATTCCTGTGCTTATTCAGAGTGAAAAATAGGTATTTTCATCACTGAGACCTTAAATGTTTTAGGATAATAATTCTCTTCTGTCCTAATGGAGCAGGTCACAGCTGCTGAACTTCAGCAGCAGATGTGCCAACTGGAGGAAGTACTGCTGGCTCTGGAGATTATTCTGTAGAAGCAATTGCTTACAACAATTTAACAAATTCAGAATTAATGCTTAATAGATTCAGCTAAGAGTATTTTCAGTTTAATGGTTATATGCTTTAATCTACTGCTAATTTGCATAACAGTTAGTAGCCAAATGGTGTTAACTCACTTACAAATCCTGACCTGACTTTCACTTACAATTCTTCCTTTTCTGCAATTTTTCAACTTAGTTCAATTCACTGCAAGACCATAATCAGTGTGAATCCTTCCTTCCTGAGCTCACACATGTGGCTAATGGCTGCATTCACTGAAATACTGCTTATGCTGCAACAGCTTTAACATTGCACTTGGCTGTCTTTTCCATATTAACTGAAAAATAAGAACACCACCAGCAATGTTAGAAAAGCATTTCAGAAAGTTTAAGGTTCTATAACGTGCTGGAAAGAGCTAAATTTTGACAATCTCTTTTCTGGTACTACAAGCTTGCCTGTGCCAGGCTATTGCACTATTAAAACAACCTTCCAAGACACACAGCCTTTGATTTAAATGGCAAATATATATTCTCCTAGGTATACCAGAGTATTTTAAGAGTCATGGCTACACATTCACACAATTCAGGCCTAGTCTTTATTGTAAATGCTTAAGCTATTACAAACTCTCACTTTCTCTGAGTATCAAAACAGTCCTGGCCAAATATTTCATATTGATAATACACAGATGGTCATTTACAGACAAAACAGTAACTGGCATAATTTGTTTATTGTACTGTGAGCATCAGTATATATTAGAGACAAAGAAAACATGACTTCCAGGACAAAGAAAAAAACCCCTGGAGATTTAAAGTTTTGCTCAATATAATCATGGAGAACCTATAAATTATCTGCTGGAATGCTTTTAGCTCAAAAGCTTGGCTTCTACAATGACAGAACACTGAAGAATACAAGATGTTCTGGATCCCAAAAGCCACATACCTAAGGTTAAACTGTAAAAGACCTGAAAAGACGATAGGTAAAATTTATAAACTTGTTTTCTTCTGAGACAGATTGATCTTATCTCCAAGACTCAGGGCCATTCCCTGTAAGTAAAAGAAAGAAGACAATCATGACACAGATACTTCACATCAAAATGACTTTATCTTATCTATATTAAAATGGAAGTTCCATATATAGAAAACTATGAAGTCAGGGACATGGAAATTTCTAGCTGTTCACTTATTTGTACACATTATAGTGCACACTTTAACAGCAGGTAAAGGCTAGATCTACATATATTATTGAAACAACAAAACCTAAATGAGTTACCAAATGTTACATGTGTTACCAATATGAAAAGCAGAAGAATAAAAAAATTTAAGCTTTTTGACCTCCCACCAGTTGAAAGTAGGCTAACAGGGGAGAAATTACAAATGCAGTGCAGTTATTGAAATTCACCTGTTGAAAGTCTCAGTGCTGATATTAGCACTCAATGCACTAAAGCTATGTAAAATAATTTAATCACAGAACCATATTAATATTGCATAGAAGCTGAAGAAATCTCATAAGAAACTGCATTAATAAAGCCACATATTCCACAGCAGAATGATTTCAAGATACAACCATGATGGTACATGTAATTGAATGCAGTCTGATGTAAAAATGGCACTGTAAACATATCAGAAATATGAATTTAAACCAGTTCAAAATCTTTAGTGATATCACATAAACTAAATGGTTTCTTTAAATGTGAAAACTCTCCAGTAGTCTTTTATTGTACCCTGTTTAAGATACTTCTATTTTACACTGGATTTTTTAGTGCATTTATTCAAAATTCCATACTTTTTTTCAGTTGGGAGGTAGAAGTTCTAAAATCCAAAAATCCAAAGAGAGTCACAGAAATACCTACAGAAAATATACCTATTAAAAGACTCTGGAGTTTGTTTTGCTGTTTTTTTTAAAAAACCCACCAGCAAACAGCAATTTCATCCATAAAATTTCCTTGTTGTGTTGCAACACTTAAGTGTGCAACATAGTAGAAAAAAGGTCATAGAACCCTGGGGCATATTTGCTTTTGATTTAAAAGCAAATAAAATATAATGCCCTATTTGCAGTGCTATAGATAAAATAAGGAAATCTTGGCCCAAAGGCCTATCTGTGATAACACACTAGGAGAAAAGATCTACAACATGGTTTTAGGGTATGATCACACCTAATTACAAAGATTTTCTCTCCTCACAAAATCTGTAAAAGATGGGTTCAGAACTAAGGATAAAGTTCCTATATTCATATTTTTTAAAAAATTTCCCATTTATCTAGTACCAGAAACTAATGTACAAAAATCTGCAGGTTTTTTAGAGTACTTTGTACATTTCCACAGAAATGCCAAGGAGACATAAGCCATGTTACCTGACTCTTGGCCCGGATTCGTATGTGACCAGTGACAGGTGCCTCTGGCCCCAGATGAATCGGCTTTTCAATGCTGACATTTGCAAGGGCATCTTCTCCAAAGATGGAACGAGCATAAAGGTTGGCTGCCATAAACCCACAATAACCAGAAAGTGCCTGTGGAAAGCACATTTGAACTCTTTAGAAAGCCCCAAATCCTTTAAACACATTTTAGTTTAACCTAGGTTAGCTAGGCAGTTATCAATATATAAAGTTTAAACTTCTTTCTTTACGAGCAACATTTCCTAAAGTGTGGGAATCATGCACTGGGAAACAGTGGTGGCCTTTTTCTAGAATTAATACTGGAAAACATGCAGTCTGTAATATTCATCAAAACAAGGTAAGATGGCATTTTATGGGTGGATTTAACCACCAGCAAAATGGTAAAGAAGCTAAGTAGTAACCACAGCTATTACACGTTATATCTTAATAGCAAATATTGTTTAGATTTATTTTGCTTTACAACAAAAAGGTTCATCTGGAAAAAAAAAGGAAAATTTTGGCAAAGCAGGAAGAAACTTGGAGCTACTGAAAAAAACCCTTTATAAAAGCAGATGGTCCCATCAAGTCTATATTACAGCTTGGCTATCACAAATTATAATGGACATTCTGACTTTCTAACTGGGGAAGCAATAGCTAAAGCAATTAAGCAACATTTGATAAATTTGATTAATTTGCTTTTACTCATTTCAGACCACTCATTTAAAAACTTTGAAGTATATGTACTATTTCATACTGTAAGCAAGCATTTCTAATAATATTAATAACAAATGCTGAACAGACCAAAATGGTAAAGCACACAAACTAAAAAGGGTGTCTAAAAGTCTCCAAGAAATAGCTCACCTTCTCTGGAGTCAGGCATTTCATATTGGTGGACTTCAGTATGTGCTGTAAGTATTCATTTAGATCAACGATATTTGTATTCACTGTTACCTTCAAGAAGGAAAAAAAAAAAAAAAGGCAATTACTTTAATTAGCACCTCAGGCATTTCTGAAACCATCTCTCCTTCGGGGCTCTATAAAGGAGATTACCACTGCATTTCATCTTGAGGAACAGCACACTCAGTAAGCTGGCTGCACTCCCCATTATGTAGTGGCATCATAGTAAGTCTTCCCCTCCTGCCATCCTCTTGCTAAAGATGGAGAACTTCATGCTATTACCACAGTTCCCAAAATGTACTGGGTGAATATGATATTCTGCCAAACATGTAGACTTCTTGTCTGAAGACAGTGTGCACATTGCCAGAACAAGAAAAAAGAGGTTACTGGTCCAAAGCTTGCTTTTAACTGATGATAAAAACTACTTTCATCTTTCCCTTCTAGCAACAGAGCTGTCTGGGCTGTCCTGGCTTCCTCATCATGAATATTAATCATCTTGTTTAAACTGCTTTTTAACACATCTCTTAGCAGTATAAATTTCTAAGGCTTCATATGCTATGCCTTAATATTTACTGTGCACAAGTTCCCCATGACCTTTAGATCTAGTCTCAAGTGAACACATGTAAATACATGTAAAAACCAAGTCTTCAGAACATGTAAAACACTTTCCATTCTGTTTTAATGTTTCTACTCGAGTCTTAAATTATATTGCTCTGTTGTATGAGATTATCTCCCTTAAACCCTTTATTAACAGGTCTGTAACTACCAGTTCGGGCACCCTTCAGTTAATATAAAACATACCCGCCATCTTGTTGGTCTCACATAGCATCCGTAACTGTATCTACAGCTATACTGCAAAGTAACAGACTGAAAGATCTTCCCGTTCATGGACTAAATGACCTTTAAAAGGTCCCCTGTGACCCAAAGCACACAGCAATTCAGAACTGGAAAGGGTAAGCAGTATGAGTAATTGTGCAGCCTCAGCATAAACTTCCACTTGCTGCCATCTCACCTTTGAGCCAAAATACCCAGCAATCACCAATCAATTCGGACACCTTCCATACAGAAGGTAAAGCTCAATGCACATACTTTGTGCATGCATACTTTTGCAAGGAAAGAAAAAAACAAACCACCTAGTTATTGCATTTCTAAGCTTGTGAAACTGATAAGACAGCAGTAAGAGAAAGAGCTATTTGAGGCAAGCGTCCAATGTGGACGTTGAATAAGGTTTACATGACAACAGATAATGTTGATTTAATGAGTTGGTGCAGAACAAGAAACAGAATTATACCACATCAACAAACAAACCCCAAATAACACACAAAAAATAAAACTAACTTTGTTTTCCCACTCAAACTCTGCCCACATCTGTCTGAACTCTGCATCCGTGCAAGAAGCAGGCTGGATGTAATCCATGATGTCAATGTGGATATCACTGAGAACCACACAGTTTCTGTCGCTGGCTGCTCCAGAGACATCATACACTGCAAAATAAAACACAAACCACCTTGAAGTTTAAAAAAGTGAATTTGCACTAAATAAGGGTGCTGAGTTAATAAGGGTTTTAACCTGCCAGTTAACAACACTCAACCTTTGCTCAGTCTCATGGCTGACCTCTGTTCTGTTCAAGAACTTTACCCAGTTGCCACAGAACTTGGTAGCACGTTCTACTATGACTTTAAATAAAAGCAATATGGAGTTTTTAAAAATCACCCCAAAATATTCATACACTGTAGATAATTTAATTTCCTCCCCAGTATATAAAGTTTTAATTATTTTTGAGCGCATTAAGCAGTTAAGAAATGCTTCATATTAATGTTAATTTGCATAATGAATTGTTTACTTACCAACATTACCAAAAATTATCCCATTTTCTGTTGAAGCAACTTTCACATTAGCTTTAATGTTGGCAAAATCATGTGGAGCCAGTGTCAGAGGAGATGGTTTTTCCACAAGTTTCAAGTCACCTGTGTAAAGAAATTGAGAGATGGGCAACAGGGAACATTGCCAGTATACAATCAGCTTAGCTTTTGGAACAATACTTTGTTTTTTTCTTGTCCTTCCATTTTTGTATCTACAGAGCTGCACTAAATACCACCAAAAAGATATTAGTTGATCTGGAATTGGTGGGGGTTTTCTTACAGTTCACTAACTGCAGGACAAAGTAATTTACATCACACACATAACTTTGGTTAAAGTATTACAGTGTTCACCCAAGCTCCACCAAAAGCAAACACAAATAGTGACTTAAATGGGCTTTGGATTGAGTCTAGAATTATTTTTTTAACAAGGAAATGGTTAATTCTACCTTGTGTTTTAATCACTGGCAACATGGTAAGACTTAACCCTATAGTCAAGTGCCTCAAAACCAAAGTTCAACATTCAGTATTACATGCACTAAGCTATTTATGTACAGGTCAAAGTATCACCTTGATTCTGAATACAAGTGCTCCAAGGAAACACTAAGGCTTGCATTTTTACTAATTCTTTAGCAAGCAATAGTAAAACACTCCTTAGTTCTATTAAACTGCAGTCTGAGAACACAGCATGAGCTCTACACACAAGAGTAATGTATCAAGTCAGGTTTTGCAATACATCTCAAGACATCAACTGGGAAATACAGAATTCCACTTTACTGAGCTGACAAACAGAAAAATGCAACTTATTAAGTAATATATTAATTTCATTAATTTCCATCATTAGTCTGACCACATGATTTAGAAAAGATTAGGAGAAAGGTTATGCCCCTCCAGTCATATTTACAATAATTAAAAGTATGTAACATGTTCTCCCAGTATGTTGTAAACATATTTCAACTCCTGACTGACAAAGCAGATGATAAGTAATAAGAAACTGGTTACTGTTCTTGGATTAACTGCTCCAGTTGCTCCTCTAAAAGAAGTCAATGAAGTCTCAGTACTATTCAAGGAAGACTCTGGTACAACTGCTGGTACAGGCAATGATTTCAGAGAGTAAATGCAGAATTTAAGTTCCTGAGGCTGAGTGTAAAAACCACACAGTGCAGATGGCTTCCTGCTGCCTGACATTTGCTCGTACAAGTTGGGCTTTTGTCCTTTTTTTGAAATTTATTTTTAATGTCTATAATAACAGCAAAATGGGAATAAGTATATCAAAAAACTGGTCTGTATTTCAAGAAAAAAGGAGAAGGGAAAAAGACAATGCTATTTCTTTAGTGAAAAAAGCCATGAAGAAATTAAAAATCTGACTACAGTTTTATCATTAGATAGTATTGTCAGTGCCAGTACATACATGTCTTCCATCAAATACATAAAAAAGTCTATTTTAAAGGCATTCAAAAACATCCTTCCAAAGTGTCTCAGAAACTCCTTACAGCTGGGTGCCAGTGCCCAGCACCTCACAGTTGCTTTGTTTCCACCAGTCTTCCTTACCCAGTGTGGCCAGTTCCAGTGTGCAGTTCTGCAGAGTGTCACTGGTCTGGTTGACCACAAGCACATCCAGCACAATGTCATACTGGTTGACGTGGACATATGCTTCTGCATACACAGGGTCTGAGAAACCTGTCAGCTGAGTAACCTGGGACAGAGGTAAAGGTATTTTTCTTCTAATGAAACAGTTTTAAACATAGAATCATGACAAACAATTACAAAAAAATAAGAATAAAGTACAATTAAATCCATTATTCTTTAATATGAGCCTCCAAGACAAGCAAGTGTGCAAAGAGCTTTTAATTTCACAGAATTTACTTACTAGTAAGAAAAACAGAAGAAAAAGAAAAATGGGGAAAAAAACCCATCTTAAAAAAATCACCACAAATTTTGCTAGAAAGTAGTATTTAAAAAGTTGTGGTATTTAGAAAATCTAGAGTTCATGCATGTCTTCCAAAATAAACAGATTTCCTTAATTTATAAATATGCAGATTTTCCCTATTATTCATAGAAATTAATATTAACTGCATCCTTCCTTCACATGTCCTTTTGTGTACAGACTGCAATTATAAAACCGTTCGAGATGAAATGTATTCTGAACTGCTAAGGTCCTAAAATATGAGCTGCAAGGCCATTTACTCTTAAGAAGATCAGCAGGACAAAGAAATTCTGACTTAAAAGGTAGCTTTAAAGAGCACAAACAATTCAATCAGTCTTTAAAAGTTTGGGTTTTTTAAGTTGAACTGATGAATGAATGAAGAGATTTCTTTTCTCCCTGGACCTTCTCTGCAGGTCCTAGTAATCAGCAGCAAAAAAAAAAAGGTATAAAGACAAGGATGCATTGCAGTGCACTTGGCAATAGGATATAGCAGACAAAGCAAGAAAAGGGTTGTTAAACACTATTGACATCCTTACTCTCTTTCCTGTGAGCCTTATTGGACTCTTCAAATGAGCAAACAATTTCAATTTCTTTTCCACATTCCAACAGCTCAGCACTCTCTAAGTCTCCTCCTTATTCTTCCCTGAGCATGTGAAGAAGGTAACCACTACAAGCCCAAGGGCTTTACTCTGTGTCTTGATCCCAACCGCGAAATACCCGGGTTTTTCCAATGAGCCAGTATAGTGTGGTTCATCAGTTCAAGCCTGTGCATAAGCAGTGCAATGTATGTAATTAAAACACTAATTCCCCATTACCTTATTAAGTTTGGAAGCAAGAGGATCAGCAGCCTCCTTCCTCTGTGTGTTTCCCATTGCTGCAAGAAGGCTAAGCTGAAACTGGTCTTCTTTTGAGCTCATTTCATTTTTAGCAGTGAGCTGCATGAAGGAAATGGGATCATCTGGCTGAACCGTCACATTCCTCTTCTCTGATTCTTTCTGTAGGAAGAGAATAATTCAAGAATTCACTGTGAATTTCATTTCTTAGCACAGAAACACAGTAAAATAATGGCTGACTTACACAAAGTCAAATGGTGACATTTCTGAGACCAATCTGGATGTGAAAATCCCCAAAAACCTTCATGGTTACCCACTTATAATAGCTTACCTTCTGGGAAAGTTTCTCCTCTTCTAGCTTGGCTGACAGCATATGAGAGAGGGACTGCCTGCATTCTTTGTTGAAAATATCATTCATGAGAGGAGAACATTCTGACAAAACTTTCAGACACAAGGAAATACGATCCACATCATCATCTGTAATTGGCTTCTTGGGAAGAGAAGACTTTCCCAAATGGAGAATAGTGGCCATCAGCAGCATAGCCTCAGCATTAAAGGACTGAGGAGGAGGACAAGGGATAGAGAATGAAAGGTTATTGCATTTCTCAGCTTTACGTAAATGTTTACTCCTGACTTATTTACAAAAAGGTGCACATTAATCAAATCATAAAAACTCTGAACAGACTTATTTTTTTAGTACTTGTTATCTAGAAACCAAGGAGCATGATTTAGAGACTGTCTAGACAGAGTGGCTGGAAAGCAGCAGGTCCTATTTGTGACCCCAATTGTCATTATTATCCAATCACATAACTGGCACTTCACCTTGAACTTAACCCATTTTGCATCTGTTTTAAAGAGGCAACAACCAGCTCTTCCTTGCATGTACAGTGAAAACACAAGACATGACTTACATTTTGTTTCTTCTTTTCCTGAACTAGTGACACATATCGTAAAGCAATCTTGGTTAAAGTTGTGGCAAGGGAAGCTGCAACAAAGAAATCTCCATCCAGCAGGAATCCTCGTAAAGGAGGCCTGCAAAGACAAGTGATAATCAGAAAACTAGTTCTGGATGACACTTTTCAGCCTACTTCTTTTGATACCTTAACATTTACATTGTACAACCAAAACAAACTTGAAACATCTC
The DNA here is from genome assembly GCA_013396755.1 of Sclerurus mexicanus. Classification (NCBI taxonomy): domain Eukaryota; kingdom Metazoa; phylum Chordata; class Aves; order Passeriformes; family Furnariidae; genus Sclerurus; species Sclerurus mexicanus. Next base: position 739,780 of record VWZF01005810.1, read on the forward strand.
AGACAGTTGTTTTTTCTCCTCTCCAAGTAATTTTCCAGCTGTAGAAATATTCACAAGTCACATAGTCATTTCCATTTCCACATGGACTATGGAGTGAGAGGTATAATGTATTCGTTGTAGCTCTGAGATGATAATGACTAGTCAGGATGAAGCAGGCCATCTGCAGCAACTAAGGAAATACAACAATTGTACTACCTACCAACAAAATAAACTATAGCAAATATTAAGCAGTGCAAGGTGATAGCAAGGGAAGAAAATGTTTTAATCTAAAGGCAACACCTCTGTATCCAACTAAAATTGTGAAAGAACTTTACATATAAAAAATCAAATAGAATTTAGGATAACATAATTAATAAAGTCCTTTTGATGCAGTAAGCTTTGATTACAAATCCTAAGTGAGCGGATGACATCCTATCAGATAGCATCTACCTGGGATAATACCTTAAAACAAGAAATTCCCTCAACCACTGTAAGAGAGAGAGAGAATACCACTCAAATAGAAAAATAAAAACAAAACACGAAAAACAACCAAGTCACTCCTGGCACAGTATGAAGTCTTAAATACCTGTCTTCTTCCTTTTTGGCAGGTCGGGAACTACTGAGAGCACTCTGTGTTGCGTAAGTGCCCATCTCTGTCACCAGTTTTTGGGCAGGACCCACAGACACCTCTTCTTCAGGTTTTAGTTCACCAGCTTCTTTCTTGATTTCAGATTCTACTATTGGGATCTAGAAATGAGCAGAAAACAATTGTTACAATTAAAACAAAAGATATACTTTTGTTCTGCAGAAAATTTTAATAAAAATTATCTGCATTATTGAAGTTTTATAAGCAAAAGATCAGCTACAGTGCAGTACTTTTGGGAAGAGTTTGAGGAGATAAGCAGATGTTGAAATACATACAGAAGGTTCCCACCCATGCTGCCATTGCACACATTGTGCAGATCCCTCCCCAACCAACCCAGACTTAAAGCACCCTTTTTATTGCTACTGGATGTAACTAAATTATACCTTAAAGTTGTCATAGTTTTCTGAAATAAGGAATTTCTTATTTCCCCTCTTAAAAGATATTACTTATTCTCAGCTCAAGTATGATATTTGGAAAAAAATGGGTAACACACACAAAGCCCTGACTTCTTTTTACTTAAAATTTCCTGTGCTATGCCATTAACACATCACAAGCCCTCAAAACACTGTTGGCATCTTACTTGATTTTTTAAAAAAATACCATTTTCTTAGAAAACCCACTGCATAATGGCAAGAAAGCCCACAAAGAGTGGTTAAACACAGGCAATCAAAGCACACACACCTCTCCGAGTGATCTGCGAACTTCTGTCATTACACTTTGTATGTCTTCCTTTGTGCTGCAGTATTCTCCAAGGATCCATAATGCTCCTCGATAAATCCTAGGACAAGAACAGTGACTCAAATCATGCTCTCATGATATATTCAAACTAGCATCAAGAGAAGAGACAGGTGACAAAGGCCAGTCTTGATATACTCAAAAAGACATAGCTGATAAAAAGCAGGTTTGATCAAAGAAAATTATCATTTCAGCGTTCGTAAACCCATGAACATGTGCATCACATTCGATATATTCTCTGGTACAGATTTATTTCCATCTCTATTAATCCTGACATACATAAAATTAAATTTCATTGTGATCATAGTAATCCTACTATATATCAGTTGTAAATTCTCCATTTAACTGAGACAAACTAATTTTTCCATTTCACCAGACAAAACGAAAAACAACAACATAAACGAAGATCAGGAAAAGAATAAAAAAGCTTCAGAGATTTTTTTCCCCACTTAATGAGAGGAGAATGAGGTAGGATTCACAGTTCTCTCTGTATTACAAGAATGAGAGTGTTGTCTTGATACAGAGCAGTCCTCGTGACTCAAGCTTTACAGATCCATCAGAAAACAAGGCTTTTAGAGCCCTGAAAGGTGCTAAACAAGTTTTGTAGACTGCAAAGTCTGGTACATGTTAGACTGGGTTTTCTAATAAATGTACCATAAATATTTCCAGTTGCCTACAACTGCAAATCCCTTAATAACTCTGTTTTAACAAACAGATCACTTTATGTTTGGCCTTCATTAACAACACTATCTCCCAGCAAGTGGAAATACAATTACCAACTGCAACTAGAAAGGAAACAAAAATTTATTTTCCTCGCTCAGTGCAAAAAGCACTTTATTTCTTTTGTACAAGTAGGCTGTACGTAGAAATCACCTACTCCCAAAATATCTCAGCTTCAGTTACTCTTTGTGTGTGGTTTGCAAGATTTGGATACATATTTAAGGCCAATATACATTCAGTGCAAGTAAACCAGAAGGTGCTCCAGTGTCCGTTTGATATTGTATTTGGGACTCACTTGACAGATTTAATAGAGTGAAAGACTTCAAGCATCTTCTCAACAATAAGAGGTCTGAGGTTATCAAATCGCTGGATCGCTTCCCGCACAAACTCCAAGACATCAGCGGCTGCTGCTTCGTTATTATCACTAAGGAACTCCATCAGCTAGCACAGAAGAGTGAACATGAGCACAGACAACAGCACAGGTAAGTTTGTACAAGAATATTTTCCTTCTACATTCAGAAAAATAAAACTGCCTATGTTATCTTCCACTAAACAAAACTGAAGTCAAACAACCTTAAATACATTCTAAACAACTACCAATTATCATAATCCCAAACTGGTTTTCTAATGACACAAATTAGTGCATTTTAAGTAAAAGTCCTCTTCAACTCATGTTCTTCAAAAACATTTAAAAATAAAGTCTCATAGGACATAACTACAGCGTCGAAAGTCCTATATTTCTTTAGGGATTAAAGATAGTATTGCTTCCCATGAGGCCACTATTAGGAACAACTCAGCTACAGCTATTCTCCAGGTTTTGGGTATAGCTAGAACGTATTTAATGACAATATAATTAAACATTTGCATACCACTGGGATAACATTTGCAGCCATGTCTGGAAACCGAACACTACAGGAATGCAGTGTACGAACAAGCAGCTGTCTGTACTTGTCTGTATCTTCATGCTCCGTCACATTATTAGTTTTAATCACTTCCTTCTTCAAAACAATCACAAGCTGAAGATCAAATAAAATTGAAAAAAGTGACATATTTTTCAATGGAAAAAAAAATAGTGTAATAAACAAAAGTACATATATTTTACATATATTTTACCTCCTCCACATTTCTTGAGGACACAAGATCCAGAGCCAGTTGGAGGGTTTTTTTGCGTACTTCTAGATCTGGGGTACTCAGCACTCTGAGGATGTCCATAACTAGATCCTGAAACAACAACATAATTATAGGTAGTTTGCTGTTTTAAATTATTTTCTTTTCATACAATTCCTATTTTCAGTCCTCAATGATTTTCAAAGCGTTTTTGAATATAATATAATCTGCTGACAAGCAAGCAACATATCCCAGGCATTAGAACTTCACAGTGTTCATTTAATACATTCTACATTTTCACAGAAGTCTACCATGCAAGCTACATCATTAAATCTTAAGATCAGGACAGCATTTGCTATTGGTAATTCTTTTGCAGACAATAAAAGCAGGAAGTCATAAACATGGAAGTCCATCCAATATATTTTTACCAAAACCATGGCAATAGAAAATGTAAACTTCAGAAGCACATTTCTCCATACATCACAAAACCTGAAAACTGTTACTGAAGCGTTTTCTTCCCTAAAGCTTGCAGGAAAAGAGACAGCTCACATACCTGTAACACTCGTTCATGGGAGGGATGCTCCTTTAATTCAATCAACCGATCCAAGACAATCAGTTTCACATTATTATCACTTTCTTTAATAATCAAATCTATGTAGCACTGGGCAGCTGCCTAAAATTAAAAGGATTAAAACCATTTTTTAATTAATGAAGAGGAGAAACTGGCAAATTTCTGAGAGAAATTCAGGAAAAGACTCCTCCTATATTACTACTAAAGCAGCTACTCTGAGTTGGCACAGAATTGAACACAAGAACAGACTTTGAAATTTTCTGGTCCATTATAAATTGATTACACTCCATTACAAAAACCACACTGGAAGGCTCACAACTGCATCAGCTTACAATACACAGACCTGATTTCAAATTCCAAGAAAGACATAACAAGACAGATTACCTGACATACTTTGGGTCATATGTAAGTACACAACAGGACGTAAAAAACAACTTAAAATAGTTGGCAATGTTAGCCTATCTAGATATGATTTTTACGACAGTTTCTATGTACAGTATGCCTACTCAACAAGAATGAGTAAGCCAAAGCAAGAATGTTGGAATTCATATTCCCCTTTGTAGTGGTTTTGGTTTAGACTNTGACCCTTAGAAACTACTATTTACAATGCTTTTACTCTAAATCTAGACATGCATGTTCTATTTTTGAAATCTCCATACAAGTTCAAAACTTCTCTTAAATAATCAGTTATACAAATATGAATCTGGGAACCCCAGGTCAATCAGAAATCAACATAAATCTTCACTGCTTTATGGTGAAAAGCGGTCTTTATGGTCTGAAAAGAGAAATATTCATGAGTAGAGAAGGTAATTCAACCTCTGAAAATCTTCAGCTTTGGTCTGCTTTGCTAACTACACCAAGAGGACTGCAGGTTGATACCAACATTGTACAACAGTCTGCACAGTATTCACGCTTGTCCCCTACCAAAGTGACATGGAGCCCCCTAGCTCCAGGTCTGCAAAGAAGTCTCGGTCTTTTTCTGTGATCAATTTTAAGAGAAATTTTCACATGTGAAGTGTTAAATACCTGGTATTACTAAAGCATTTGTTCTTTCAAGGTATAAACACACAGCACACAGCATTTGTTTCAGTGCACTAAAAGCTAGTGGACATCTGAAACGTCACTTGCATACCTTGATTGCTGTTGGTGCACTGGAGAGTGTAACTAGAGTACCTGCAGCTTCGTACTTCACTGCAGGACTTGATGACTGCAGTAAGTTGTAGATGCAGCGAATAAACCGAGCTCTCTCCGATGGATTCGCGTGACAGACCTCAACAAGAAGAGTGATGCACAGTTTGCACATAAAGAAAAAAAGAAAAGAGCAATCCTACAGCTTACCTACTCCATTATCTTACAGTGAGTTGAAAACAGGGCAAAAGGTGACAGCCTTTTCTGGGGATAGGAAGTGTCACTCATGGCTGTAAAAGTCTACTTACAAAAGCTACTCAAAAGCTGTTCCTGAGAACTCAGTGCAATGTCACCAGGTGTTAAAATCTCAGATTAAAAGGAAGGGCATAGCCTCTATCAGCTTCTGTAAGAGATGCCCCGCTCATGCCCACGAAACCAGTCTGATAATACACAGACCCCATCATAGCAAATCAGGTGAGACATATTGCTCTATACTGTGCACATTTGAGCCTTTATCATTTCAAGAGAGAAATCTCATTCAGCTGTATTAAACAGTGACATATTCCTGACATTGACTAGAAGCTAACTATAATGCCTTATCCAGCAACATTCTATCACTTTTAAAAAGCAGTCTATATTATCTAACATGTGCATTTGTTTTAAATGTGCCACAACATTTCCATTTTACCTTGTAAATTAGTTCCACAATAACCAACTGCAGGATGTCACCAAATGTCTGGACCTGATCTATACAGGTACTCAAATAATCCAAAGCTCGATCCTACACAAATAAAAGATAAATTAGTCTGAGTTTGCTCACTCAATTGAATTTTAGATCAAAACACATTCTAAAAATCGAAATACAAAACAGCATTTATGCAACCCTTCAACCTTGAAATTTAAACAATTCAGGGAAACACTGTAAACCCAAAGAGCAAATTAATTCATTCTGTCTGTAGATTGCAAAAGAGAGATGAAACTAATGGTAATCAGGCACAAGAGGCAATTGCCTGTAGAGCAAATAATCCAAAACGCTAAACAGAAAGCGCCATTTCTTTCTCATGCGACCACAAGAGTTATAAACCAGTAGATAATAGGGCACTTCTCAGTCTGGTTATGCTCCTCTGCCAAAACTAATTACCGTTTTCAGCACCAACATATGCCTTCACCAAATACAGTAATTCTCCTTTAAAATGAAGACAGCACTGAAGACCTACTTTAACTTTTTCAGTACCAAATAGCCCACAAAAGCATTAACACTATCATACATGGGGTTTTTTTACGAATACAAATAGTTTATACTACCAACAAACTCCTGGCTAGCTACCCAGCACATTTTCAAGTTATTAAACCAAATGATCTTAAGGGCAAGTATCCTTACCTGATCTGCATGAATTAGCATCATAAATGCATTTCTTTTGCAGCTTGCATCTTTCTCATTCACCAAGAAATCATGGATCAGTTCTGGAGCATCAGGTATAAGATGTTCAAAGTTTCTAAAAAAAATATAATATATCCTAATTAAAAAAGCTACTGATAAGGAGTAAGACCCAAGGCTTAAGTACATATCCTGAACACAAATATTTACAAAAACTCAAGAGTAAAATGGTGATACAAAGCTTTTGTGCAGCTATTTGAAACAGCTAACACACTCAAGGAACTTAAAAAAATTGTTTATCATGACAGCTAAGACACTACCTCACCAGTGGTTACAGTTAGATAGCGACATTCAGACACTCCATCCAGGTAGCAACTGAAATAATGTTTAGTATGTCACTGAAGCACAGCAAGAATGTCCTGCTTCAAATAAATTTATATAAGCATATTCCTGCAAGGATTCTTCCATATTCATGGCTGTGGACAATAGTTAAAAATTATAATGTTTAGATAGGTAAGAAAGGCAAATTAACCTGCAATATAAGGACCTCAGTCATACTTGAGAAAGCAGCAGCAGTACCTTTTGCTTTTCCAAAGTCCATTAGGCAGAAGAAAAAAAGCACACAAACAAAAGCCCAAACATCACAGCAGTGATTAATAAACTTTGAGATCTCAAAACCTATGCAGATTGTGGTCTTCTGCATCCACGATTTTCAATTGTGTCTGGCCTTTACCTGTAGATGGTGTAAATGGCCAGGACAGCGTTTCTGCGCACATAACTGTGCCGGTGCTCCAGGCAAGCGCGAATGGCCGGCATCAGCGGCTCCAGCAGCTCTGCTTCCTTCAGCTTGCACAGAAAGCGCAGAGTAGAGCCTCGGATAAATTCATTTGGGTGCTGAAGATCCTAAAACCAAGAAGAAACATGCTTGAAATGCCAGATTCTCCAGACGAATGCACTTGCTAGCCTTCTCCCATACTCAGCTTTGCCAAGGTTCAAGTTCCCAACATCCACAGTGACATCTCAGTCTTCTCGTGAAATACCTTCTTAAAACACTGCTGCCCTACAATATTTAAAAACATGTCTTTCTGTGCAGGAAAACTTAGAAAGCCTGCACTATATTTTTCTGCATTGTAAGTTTTCCCAAACTACCATGGGTGTGAAAGACCAGCCTGTGAGCAGTCCCACACACTGGATACTAGCCTCTAGTGTATATTAGCTCATCTGCTTCCAACCCATTACCAAAGTTGAAGACTCTTACTGTCTTTATGAAGGACTGTCCCAGGCACACAATAAGGTAGTTCTACCAAAAAGAGCATCTTTTTATGAGCCATGGCTTGTCCCAAGACGCTATGAAGACAGTAATTACGTTACCCCTCATCTCTGATGCTCGCTGACATGGAAACTACATTTTTGTTAAGTTATAATGGAAAAAAGAACACAAAATTTCCTTGGTAGTAGGTTTGCTGCTTATCTATGGTTATCCAGCCGTGAAGCACGGAGACAGAATTGCTAGAAAGGAAATGCTGAACATAAACCACTTTTATATTTATTAAATAACACAAAATGATACACTTTCTGTAAAGATCCAGGTAAGCAATGAAACAAACTATAGGCTACCTTTCTGTATGCATCACACACGAGGATCATTTCCTGCAAGAGCCTGCCATCTGGAGTGGTCTTTGGCACGATCTCCCAAAAGACAAGCAGCAGTTTTTTGATGGTATGATCTTGGAGAGGCAGTACAAAACGTATGATGGTCATCAGAAGCCCAGGCAGTTTTTCACCGTTCAGAATCATAATGATTACTTTCTTCAAGGCCTCTGTCTTCAACTTGACATCTCCTTTTTCTAGAGGAGGAGAAAATGAAGTCAGGAAGGCTGACATGTCACAGTTAGTTTAACAGGAATACCAATCTTCAGTGTCAGAAGACACAAACCCCTCTGAAGGAGTGCAACAGAGCACACAAATTCATGCCCTAAGTAAGACATATTAAAAAATATGCATGGAGTTTAGACTTAATTTAGGATCAATATATTGGAACTGAAAGCGTTCAAATCCCAAGGTTATTTTAATACTCACAATTTAAATAGCCTTTTATACCAGGATACTATAATGTGCTCTGATGTCATACATATACTAGATACTAATACTGCTGTGTCTGCCAGCACCTTCTGCAGTGCATTGAACAAGTGACAACACAACTTATTGCTTATTACAGTGCTTAAATCTGCCCTAGCAGAAACTGGTATCATTTAAAACTTTCAAACAAAAGGATTTCAAATCTTGCACAGACTAGGGGAAACACACATGCAACAAAACCAAACCACTTAAGATAATATAATGAAGTTTCTCAAAACACAGCACAGAAATGTACACCTTTCAAAAAGCAACAGAAAATAAATAATTGACTTGAGTTTATAAAACGTAAACAATATTATAGGAAAGGTACAAGTAGAGAATGGTTCAGGTAAGATGGAGTATCCTTCAATCACTGTCCATACTTGCCTAGGTCATTTTTTAAGCTGATTTCAGAAGGTGGTTCTGAATCCATGGGAACGTTAATTAACGTGTAACACACGTTCTCTGCAGCAGTCATGGTTCTTGGTTACAGAAGCTTTCTCAAGGGAAGAATTATTTTGACACAAGTATCAGACAACCTAAAAAACAAGCAAACAAAGCCATCCCAAAGTTAAAAGATTTTATTAACAAACACATTATCAAAACTGACTTAATGGTTTGACAGGATTTGCTGAGTTTCTTCAGGAGCCACACTCAAAAGCCCTCTCACTTTCCTGTTACACTAAAATATTCCTGTTAGCACCACAAAGATGAAGAGCATGAAATTTTCTAGAGGCAATAAAAAAAGTATAAGACAGAAATCTACCCAATACTTCTGGCACAGTCAGGGATAACAGAAGTGAACAGGCACCTGACTGTAGCAGAATGGATGCAGCAGCTTCTCCCTGATCCTGGCTATATTCCCACTGCCTTCACTGCAGTCCTGTGCCCCTCCAGGGGAACTAACCCAAGCTAAAAAATCAGCTGAAAAATCTAAAACCTAAAAAAAAAAAACCAAAAAAACCCAGTTCTTCAGTTCTCTTAACTTCATTAACAAGTAGCATGGTTGAGAGGGAATCATGTTTGCATCTTCCTTATATAATAGATACCTGGGATCAAATCAACCTTTTTCTTCTATCAAACCTCATTCTCATGTTTGTTTATTCTTTATATCATAGACATCTAGGATCAAATGAACCTTCTTATTTTATTTCTTAAATAATGAAAAATTCTCAAGTTTGAGCTGGCTTAGTTAATGCTATGATACCACACTGACAGGCACAGCCAAGAAAACTCTTATTTTTCTATTACATAAGCAATTTTGTCCTTTCTACAGAAATTGTGTCAAAATAAATTAGTTTTTATTAATTTTCTGGAAGTCTTTGACTGAGTTTAACAAATGATTAAAACAAGGAAGATACCTTCTTTATGACACCAAACATGAGTCAAATAATGTGTAAAGGCATATTTGTTTTATACAATTTTTATTACTAATAATAAGGCCAACAGGAATGAACAAAGTGACTCCCATCAAAGGCTGTGATTTACATAAAGATGGGAACGCCCAGCTCTCTAACTCCCGGCTGTGTTTTAGGGCCCTGCAGGTTGCTTTTCCTCAAAGTTCCATGCTGGCAGGACCAAACCTCCATGACATAAAGCCTTCGATAACAGGTCAGTTTAAGATACTGTTGTCTGGAGACACCACCTCCCACCCCCCATCACCTCCTTTACCTGTGCAGACAACTTTTGAGCTGCAAATCCCTGTAAACTCTCCACTCCTGCCTTATTAATAAAGAAGGAACAAAGAAAATCCAGCAGACCAACAAACACCTGTTCCCAGCCTGGCTAAAATAAAAGCACCTCTCCATGACCAGCTTAGAGAGGGAAGATGGGATGTGTTACTGTGGCATTTGAATGAGCACTTGAGGCACTTCACAATCTGGTGCACGGTCCAAAGTCCCTTTTCTCATCAAATGGAAACCTAGAGAACCTCACACTGAACAATGAGCAGGGAAATTGTCCTAATTTGGGCTGCTGTTTCTTTCTACACGAGAAGACAACAAACTAAAACAGTACCACAACAACTACCCCCCAAAATAATTGCAATACAGTTTTTTTAAAAGAAACTTGCCTCTTTCTGTTACAAATTCCCTATTTTAAGGATTAGATCCTTCAAGACTGTTGTTTACAAATATCCACATAAACGACTTGTTCAAGAAATGACTTGGCATGGCACTAAGTGCACGAAGACCAGAAATCAGCTGGATCTTAAAGCGAGGCCGCACGGACACACATATAGGTGCTGCTCTACTTCTCCAGCAGTAAAATTTCTGACTGCCTGTCTTGAGCCACAGAATTGTTTGGGTTGGAGGGAACCTTAAAGATCACCTCGTTCCAACCCCTCTGCCACGGGCAGGAACACCTTCCACTACACCAGGTTGCTCAGAGCCACATCCAACCCGGCNCATCGAGCCTACGGCGGCCGCGCCGGGACACGCCCCGCGCCCCGCGAGCCTGCGCGGAGCTCCTGGGGGCGGGGCGGCTTCCCCCGNAGCCACAGCCTCTCTGGGCGAGGAGAGGAAATCGAGAGTTGCAGTTTATCGATCGCAGGAAACCAGCCACACCTGCTCGCCACCTCCGTGCCTGGGGAGCCTGGGGAACGGGGGCACCTCACGAACCAAAACCCCGAGAACGCATCGTTTTACTGATGCAATACACAGCGCAAAAACGTTTGCTAAAAAACCCCGACAAACTCGCCGCCGGCTGCAGGACATTCCTCCCCCTCCCCTGGTTTCCCAGGCGCCCACTCCCACCTCACAGCAAAACTAACTTCGATGTCCTGAGCAAAGCCCGAGNCTGCGGGGCCGTGAGGCCCCGGGCCGGCGGGGCCCACGGGACTCGGTGCTCCCGCTGCCGCTGCCCCTCGCGTTGCCGCGCGGGCCGGGGCCGGTGCCGCTGCGGGTCCGTACCGTGCGGAGGGGCCGTGCGGGTCCCGGAGCGAAGCTGAGCCCGCGGCGCGGCCGCTCCGGCGATGGCTGACGTGGAGCCGGGCCCGCCCCGCCACATCGAGCCTACGGCGGCCGCGCCGGGACACGCCCCGCGCCCCGCGCGCCTGCGCCGAGCTCCTGGGGGCGGGGCGGCTTCCCCCG
>VWZF01005810.1:762328-782913 GCA_013396755.1 Sclerurus mexicanus
CCGCTGCCCCGGCCCCCCCCGCGCCCCCCACCCCCCTCCCCCCCCTCACCATCCTGCCGCTCCTCCCGCCCGGCGCTCGCGGCTCCTGCACAGGCGACGGCGCCGCGACCGCTGCGGGGCAGGGGCGCGCAGCGCAGGCAGCGCCAGCCGCGCCGCCGAGNAACACGGCGGTGTGAGGGACAGAGGCGACTCAATACTGGAGTCATGTTTTTATTCCTTTAAACAGCTGCTGAAGTCACAGAGAAGTCAAACTGGTATATAACTAGTATAACTAGTATGTATATATGTGCGTGTATATGTGTATATATAACTAAATACTAGTTTTATATATAAGTACTAGTTATATACTAGTTTTATATCTGCAACTAGTATATCATTAGTTATATATATAAACTAGTACATAACTAGTATAACTAGTGTATATTTATGAAATTAGTTATATACTAGTTTTATATATACATAACGCTAGTAGATAACTAGTTTTATATATATAAACTAGTATATTACTGGTTTTATATATATAAACTAGTAGACAATAGTATAACACATATATAAAACTAGCTATGTATTAGTTTTATATGTATACTAGCTATATAGTAGTTGTATATATTTATCACACTAGTATATAACTCGTTATAGTGTTATATATATACATACACAGTAGTATATAACTAGTATATATAACCTCTTGATTACTGCAGGCACACTTCTCTTGCCACTGGAGGATTTTCTCCTTTTTTTTCCCTGGAAAGGACTACAGTGTCATCTAGGAAATAAAAAAGTCTAAACAGAGTGATTTAAATTAGCTTGTTAATTTTAAGCTTTTTGATTAATAAAAGTTCTTTTGATTTGCAATTACTTCCTTTCTTCAGCATTGTTTGGTGTGTACTGAAACAGGATGTATAAACATTTTAAGTGAGCTGAACAGCTTTCAAGTTTCATGGAGCCTTCAGTAAATATTCCTGCAGGTTTTGCTATAATTCCACTCTGCAACAACTTCCTACAGCAATAAGGGACTCCCTAAAGATCTGTTTGCTCTGCCTGCAGTAACAGAACAATAGACATTTCCTCTCATTTTGGCAAAACCATGGTGGTTTTGATAGAGCACTAAACCACGCCAAGACTTGGTATTGTGCTGTATTTATACAGCAAGTAATGTTAGTAGCCATGATTTCGGTGATAAAAAGGAAGGATTTTTTGCTAATAGCTGCATAAATGAAGAACGTTTGGAAGCTATATGAACTCTTGTGTAGGTTTGTTAAACAAGAACTGAAGTATTTTCCAGAGTAATTTTTCCCTTTATTACATAAATAGGAAAACGCCCCCCCACATTCAAAACCAAACTAACCAGATGTCCAGCTATTAAAAATTTATTCTAAAGCAAGTGGATTCAGTTCACGTGACAGCAGAAAGGGTGGCATAGAACAGAGTTCCACCTGCTCTGCAGTGCTGCAGGCATCACAACTGTACTGTATTCCCAAGACAGCAGCACAAGAGGATGTTGGAGGCAGGAACAATCTCTAGAAAGGGGAAATGTTTACCATGAAAGGAAGTCATTCACTTCCTTCTGGATGCTCCTGCTTGCCCTTTAGGCTCAGTGCTAGAGGCAGGGCTAAAGCCAGGGGGTTTGGAATGTATTTCTGATTACATCTCAGTGCAATGGTGTTAAAGAGAACCCAGCCTATTCTCCACCAATGTATTTGAACCAAGAATATAATATTTAAATACAAAATGAGAGAAAGACAAAGTCAACAAGGCAAAATCAAATAGCTCTTTTCCATAACAAAGGCATCAAACCAGAAAGGAAGCATTTTGCATATATTTTGCTCTAATGTGGCAGTTACTAAAGTTAGTAATGTTAGTGGTTTGTGAGTCACCTAAAGTTGTTAGAAAATTTGAATGAAGGCCTTAAGTGAGAGTCTCAGTAAAATTTAAGTGATGCATAAGCATTATGTTGATCTCTACACCGGAGAAAATGTCACCCTGGCTATATTTAATGGTGGTACAGTGGCCAGCACGAAATGATCTGACAGTTTTGGACAGCGTCATAGGAGATAAAAAATCCACATGACAAAAGGCTACAGTGATGCGGTTGGCAGACATGGCAGAAAAAGCAGCGCTGAGTAGCCAAGGTGGTTAAACTGCTCGTTTCTCCAAGCCCTGGTATGATCCACATTGCTGAGACAACGTGGGACACAACTTCACATGGATTTTGCCACTGCTGTTATCTGATCCAATATTAAACAACTCCAAAGATATTCCAGTTATCTGTATCCGAGATATTAATTTTGTAATACTAAAAGCTACGAAAAAGTGCACCAAATGTTTTCTTTGGTAACAATCCTAAGACTGATTTTAATATACACTTGCATAGTTCTATTGAAGGTTTGAATTAATAGAAAAAGAGGATTTAAAAAAATAGAAATTTAATTGTAGATAAAAGCCAATGGTGAGCGACAATCAACATATTACATCAAGAAATCACAATATGAAATCACAGGACTGAAAAGTAAAACTAAAACTATACTCACATTTAAATAAACTCCTTATAAAACATCTTTGTTAGGAGTGTTTTCTCACTTTAGTTTCAAAGTTGGCAATCTCATATTCAGGATCACTTCAGTGCCATAATTACACAACCGATAGCTCTATGAAAACTTGTTCAGTGCTCAGTAATGGCCAAATTAAATGTTAAGAATGATTAGGAAGGAGAACAAAACATAAGGTGCCACTGTATAAATCCGTGCTGCATCTGACACCATTCAGACTTGAACACTGGCTGTGACTCATTTCCCACCTTGAAACCATGTGGCAGCACTGAAGGCACTGGGAAAAGTAGAAAGAAGAATTCAAATTATCAAACAGCTTCATATAAAGAATGACAGTAAAGACCAGAAGTCTTCAGGCTAAATGCCAGATAAACAAGGGAAGATGGTGAATGCTTGTGAAATCACAACTGGCACGGAGATGCTGCATAGATGGGATGCTTCTCTGTCGTGCAGCACTTTACACTGGTGTCAATAAAAACAGTAGATTTGAGCAAAGACAAAGTGGTATTTCTGAGACGTGTCATACCTGTGTTGTGGAAACCTTTGCACCTGAACACATCATGGTCTTTTGGACAGCAACTGGCCAAATTTACAGATAGAACAACTTTCCAAGGAACCAATACTGCTGATAAAATGTTTGAATTCTGTGCAGTGCTGAAAGCAGTTAACCTAAAACATGCATATACAGTCTCAAGAGAAGCAAATGATACTATTTTGTTCCATGTTATGTTTCCAGCGAAGTTATAAACAGCATCTGACATCTGAGTGATGACAGGCATTGCTCTGCAGAGATTGATGTACAGCAACTGAAAGGCAAGGCCATTATGCCTCCTCCTCTGCTGATTCACTAGAGGAAACAGCATTCCACCAAGTCCCCTTTTGGGATAGCACTCACTGTCAGTCTGCATTAACTGCTGCATGCTATGCTCCTGTAGTTATATGGAGTTCTTGGGAAAAGATTGGCTTCACTGAGGTCATTGGTAATACTCCCAGGGGCTGCATATTGTGCTACTTAGGTACAGCAGACTGCAAAAGACAAAGAAAGAAAAATGTTGTGCCAGAGTAAGAGACAGACTAAGTGAAGGCAACATTTCCATCCCCTTGGAGAAGGGGAAGGATGGATCCCAGAGAGATCATGGAGCCTTTCCTGTCACATGGACAAGTGATTGCCCACAAATAGCAGTGCTGTCCTATTCAGGACTGAACATTTTGACTAAGTTGTTCTGAGAATTGTCCTATTCCCTCATCAGTGTGAACAGTCCATTTTTGGATTTAAAACAGGTAATAAATTTACTTCATGAAGAGATACATGGTGAAAATACTACTTAATCGTAAGCTTTTGCCTATGACATTGGTTGTATTTGATGATGTTCTCATCAACTACGTCAAAGCTAAGCATAAAAATTTGGCAGCTGCTATAAACGTACATCTCTTTAAGATCATTTAAAGACAATCTTGGAAGTTCTCACAAAGGAAAAAAATCTAACATTTTGTATTTAGTACTGTAAACAGGAAAAAATAGTCTCTCTCTCTAGATTATGCCTGATTTTTTCCTATTCTTTTGCTGGTACCACAGTGTAGGTGCAGATGTTTCTTTCTCTGACAGCCTTGTATGCAGGTCGACAAAGGCATTTTTTACCATTTTTAAACTACTGACCGATTTAAACCACTGGAATATTTTGTCATGAAAAATGTTAACTCTGCGCACTTTAAAGTCTATTCCTAATTCTTTTTTTTTTTTTAATCCATAGCTTTTTTGAACTGACATCATCTGACCTTTTCAGGACCGGCCTACAAGGTAATTAACCTTGCTTGATCATCAAAGCTGGCTGGGAAAGGACAGGCAAGGCAGAAAAGAGTCTGTCCAGTCCTGGAACAAACAAGGGGCACAAAGTTCAACACAGTAGAGCTGTTGCAGCATATCTTGGTCATGGAAATAGGTTTTATTTGTAAGTTCTTGTCTGAATAAAACAAAAATGTATTTATAGATAGATTTATATGGATATTATTGCTAGTTATCTCTTGGATTGAAATTAATTTCTTCACTCTCGAGTGAGGAAGGGTTTCTGTATAATATACTTCTATTGTGCAAGAAAAATATTTGCAGCTGTAAATTACTTGGTAGCCTAGAAGTTATGATTTAAACAGTGCACATAGTATTGTCTGAGTCACCAAAATATAACTGAACAACTCTTAAAATTTATGGAAAAGTATTAAATATATTATTGTGGTTATAGAAAAATCTGTTAAGCTTTTTATTTCAATGAAAAAGAATGGCAGTTACTAAGTTTCTGAGGGTAAAAAATCCATTTCAGTGTGCACATGGCTGCATAAGCTCTTTAAAATATATTAATTACTCTGCTGATTTGTCCTGTTGTAATTAATTTTAACTGAGCATAACTGATTTAAAACCAAAGTGTCATCAAACCTTTAGCAGTGGATATGTAACTTTTTGAGACAGATACCTATGAATGATGCACAGATTCATGAATAAATGTTATGTTAGTGATAAAAGTTTTCAAAATTTTTACCTATGAAAGAATCAAGTGCAATTGTCAGTGTAGATAGGAAGTAACAGAGTAGCACAGAAATAAAGCCTTTGTAAGCCATGAGACCACTAATGCATCCCATTTCCTTATGACAGATATTACTGTCATATTAAATTAATGGCTAGACAAAGTATTACATGCTTAGTTATGCATTTATATTCCATAAATATTTTACAACGACTACTTATATGTAGATCACACAATAAAATGTTCACAATGTTTTTGCCAAATCTATTATTGCCAAAAGTTCCTGCTTGAAAAGTGGAAATACATTCACATACAGGAAAAAAATTTGCCAAAGGATATTAAACTAAAAGGGAAAAAAAGGACAAGAAAGGCCCTATGAATGACTTATTAATCATGGCAAAACATTAAGGATTAATGTGACACTTCTCTTTACAGGCATTTTCAAGTTCTGTGGGAGTGTTAAACTTATTGTAATAGTCAGTTACCGTTTAGGCAACAGTTTGGGTATTTGTAGACCACACTTTCAAAAAGTGACTCAGCCTATTCTTAACATGGATTCAGTTTTTAATTTGAAAAGACTACAATACAGAATTAATAAGCAGGGAAAATAGATGTTTGAGTAGGCTTTAGTCTTAAAAAGTCTTGCTGTCATCAGTCAGTTTTGGGGTTTTTTGCAGTTTGCCAAGGTCCTAATTTTGCTACATGGATTTTAACAGCTTTGCTGTCATGCATATCCCTGTTTTCATAGTACAAATTTTATTTGGCACTGCCATCTTTATTGCATGTATTCTTAAACTAACAACAATGCAAGCAGAAATCTAAGCCTGTCCTGACAAATGTGAGAGAGCTTCTGGCACTGCAGTGTCCATTGTCTGCAATTGTTCTGACAGCTCACGGAGCTCAGACACTGCATCACACATGCTTAAATTATGAACAAATTCCATTGATCTAAGGATAATTCTAAATCCAGAGTATTTGGCACAACCCCTTGGCTTCTATGCCTGGTCCAGGGAAGGATTCAGTGATGGGCCTGAAGGGTTCAAAATTAATTCCAGACTGCCTCGATATAACCCTGCCTTGAATCTAGCTGGTGAGTATCTGAAAACCTCTGCATTAGTTATTAGCATATCACTACATAGTCACACATCTGCACATCTGGCTTTGATTTTAAGAAGTATGTATCAAATAAATTTGTGAATACAGATGTCTCGTTCACAACAGATTCCGCGGCACCAAAATATTTTAAAGCTGTGTTTATCACATCATTAAATGAACAGGAATAATTCTTCAGACAAAAGTTCTTACCAAATGGAAGATTTCATACTTGGAATAGGGAAGTTTAAAAGAAAAAAAAATAGACTGTGGAATCAAAAGATTATTTCTGCATTTGTACAGACCCTGTTATAATACTTAATAAACACAGGAAGATATTTTCTGGGTTGGAAACAGAACGTGTACCTTAGGATTTTGAAGTGATCAATGGCAGAGACTATCACTATTTTGTTGTGCAATTTGAAATGCATTAAGGCAATACAATTTCCAGAAAGCCCTGGGTACCTCCTTGTCTCACAGTGAGCAGCAAATAGAAATTTGTATTTCTTTTAATATTGTGTAAAATCACATGGTTGAAAGTTACAAAATAAGCTACTTTCAAACAGAATGATCCTTTTATCAAATTCTGCCTCCACCCTATTAAATTTACACAACACTCAGCACATGTTATTTAGATTAGCTTCAGACAAAAAGATTATTCTTGCCACTAAAGCAAAGCATTAAGTTAATTTGTTTAGGATCTTATCCAAAAAATCACTTATACAATGTAGTTTGAAGTATTCCCTGACGCTGCTTCCCTATCAATAATTACCAAGCTCTACCTGAGTATGTGGCTTGCCCTTTCATAATGTAGCTTTTACTAAAGTGACATCAATATCTATTTCTAATGCAAATCAGACTCATTAAAGATTTCTTCAGAATATATTCAATCTGAGTTTTAAAATGCAGTTTCTGAGTAATAATCTTTGCAGCAGCATCAATGATTTTTTTTGACTGACTTTAGTATGTCCTATTTTACTTAGATCTAGAACATGTAGTTGGTATTGTCAAATTTAAATCAAATTAAGAAGGTATATAAAATATATTTGATTTCCGCTTTTATTGAAAACTAGTGGTTATATGATTATATTTCCAAATTTCATACCATAGCATTTACCTTGTGAATTTTAAGGATTACTGTAGGCACTGAGTATCATCCTCCAGCAACATATTTGTGAATGGTCTTCTGGGTTTTAGCCCAAACCTGAATAGCCACAAAGAAAGAAAGAAATTTAAAACTACAACAGGAATTGGTAGTGTAATAACTTCATTATGCACATTTGTATTTTTACAAAGTTTTTTAATAATACAGCAGCAGTACTTCATTGCATGGGCGGGATTTACCTCTCCTGTAAGAGACATTTTAGCACTGATATCAAATTGACCAACTTTCTCTGGTCTCTAACCAGGGATGAACTCATTATACAATCCCTTCTGCAAAGTGAAGTGAATGTGAATTTCATGGAATGTTTCTCAACTCAGGAATTGCCATTTCTTAAACTGCACTGCTGCATATGCGTTATTACCGGCTTAAGTATTTTCTTCAAATAGTTGATACCAATTTTAATGTATATCTAGCTTTGCATGTGTTCTTCCATACTTTTCCTGTCTTAATGTGTTCTTGTTCCAAGATTAGCCTAAAAGTTATGATGGACCTGTGATGAATATTCACAAGCACTTCAAAGTTCAGGTGCTATTTCTGACCGCTCAAAAGCATTCAGTAACAGAGGAAACAACTATGATATTCAGAACCTACTTGAAAACTCGTAGATAAAGGAGACAAAATTATTAACAAACCCTTCAAGATACGATTACTGTAGTATCAAAAAAAAACCCCAAAGAATGTACTAGCCTGTAAGTGCAGTGCTCAAAGAGCAGTCAAATAGATTGAGCTGGTAGAGGAACTGAGCACCACACAGGAAATAGAGCAGAATTGTGGGCAATGAGGACAAGGAAAAGAAAATAAATAGGCTTTCCTGTGTGTCACATGGAAAACTAAGCTTACAATTTGTTATTCTAGTAATTAGGGTATTTCTCAGAAGGAAAAAAAATTCTGGGCATTAAAAAAAAAAAATGCATTAATTATCTCCTTGAATGTTTGATTACAAGAGTCTGGAAGCCACTCTGGAGTAAAAAGACTGGTGAAAAGAACTTTCCTATTCACATCCATGGGAAAACTAGGACTTGGTTAACCACATTCCTTTAGAAAAGTCTCAAGTATGTTGACATGGACTTCCTGCGTGTGATATGGATGCTTGAATGACCTAATCTGTTTTCCAGCTCATTCAAGAACCCAGGCAGATTGCAGAAGTGTCCGATACCTGATATATTTACTCTTGGAGAGGACAGCATACCTCCTTCCAATCTCAAGTCACCCAGGCACAACTAGCCAAGAATGCAAGTATCTGTTGCAAAGACCTGGCAGAATGGGTAGTTAGAAGAACATGGTAAAAATGATGTTGCTCAGACTCATACATCAAAAAGTCAATACTTCAAAAAATGGGCAAAACTTTACTAAACAACCAGTAGAAGTGTAAGTTATTTCCTACCACTTCTGCTGACTTCTGGTATCATGTTCTAGGTCACACCCCTTTGTGGACCATAATGCTTCTTTGGAAAGGATGCTAAAGAATCTCTTTCTTTATAATTGCTTTATTCTCCTTGGGAACACAGAAGCCAAGAAAATTGCCTAAGAAATAAGGAGGAGGTGAAACCACAGACTGCCATCCCTGCTGTGTCAAGTGAGACTTGCAGGATTGTTCTAGATGATATATGACTCTCAATAATTGGAGAGTCAAACTTCTGGCAAAAATCTTTAGGCAGTAACCTGATAAAGGTCACCAGATGGTCAAAGATCTTGGGGATATAGTTTGAGAAGCACGCAAGGCAGTTCCAAATACGGAACTAAAATGAAAAGTCCAGACTTTTATGAAACAAGTAACTCATGAGTTCTAAGAGAAGTAGCTTCGGAAAGTGCTTATGATGCAGTGAGGGGAGATGAAGATGTTGACCGAAGGCAGATCTTTTCCTTAAGTGTGTGATAGTATGGCAATAGGTTGTGTTAGGGCTCTCTGGAAAACAAATAGCATGATATTGCAGGTCTGATAAGCTTCTCTAATTGCCAAAATGGTCATGGAACTGACCCACTTGTAAAGTCTTGTTAGGGAATCAGAGGGTCCCAAGTATGGGATTTTGTCTTTGTCTGGAGTACTGCTCTTTCTTATTCTGACTGAAACAGAGTGCTCTAAAACAATTCTCTAGTTTGTTGGTGGGATAGTAAGCTATTTTGATGATACTTCATCCTGAAGAACTCAAAAACCTAATTAACAAATGCTCCTGAAGCTGGTGCTAATGATCTCAGTGAGTATAAAGAGAAAGTTACATGGAAATATTGACTATCATTGCAATGGGAATGATTGTCTGAGATTATGAAACAATTGCCAAGATCAATACACCTCTCAAAATCCCGATGAAGAACCTAAACAAAGGTGACTGAAATTTCCAGCAGTAACTATAACCCTCTTAACTGTAAAAAAACTGACAAAGTTTCGAGTCTGGGAGTCAGCATTCCACAACTCACAGGTGTTGATGAAATGAATAATCATTTTGGTACAGCTGACATGTAAGAATGATTGAACACAAAGAGGTTTGTGCTTATTGTCCCACTGGGATTACAGAGGGTGCTGATACTTGTGCACTCTCTGCTGCGATCAATAAGATTATCTGGCCTGTAGCACCAGGTACAGATAATGCTCTCAGGGAGAAAGGAAACAGATCAGCTGATAAAGGGAATACAGAATCCTTGCCTAACTCAAACAAAGTGTGTTTAGCTTGCTGTCAATCACCAAGGAAGCTTTATTTACTCATTTCACTTATGTCCCAATTCAATATATTCCTAAATCTGCTATAAAACCAAAGGATTTTAGCTAGACCTCTCAGAAGCATGTTTATAGATCATTATTTTTCTAAAACCTTGGTATATATATATGTCAGTGTACAGAATTAGAGCTCTCAAATCAAAAACTGAAATTTACTTATTTTAATTTACATGCTAGATTAATCTATTTTACAGAAATTCAATGTTTTTCTGTTCAGAAATATGTTAATTTCATCTTTAGATTTGGTATAGACCTATTTGTGTAGGAGACCTATCTGGGCAGGTAACCAGATAGCATAAATTTCAGGATTTCAGTTAATACCATAACTGCCTCATGTACATTTTAGCAATTCCTAAAGTACAAAGTATATTAATTGAGTCTGGAAAACTGATATCTTTTTTTCCTAATATATCAGAAACCATTGATAATTTAAGTAAGCTTTTTCTTAAAACTGGAAAGCTGTTTTCCTTATTCCCCTCAGTCCTTTCAGAACTTGCATGAAAAATGCATCAGTCATGGGAAGGGGAGACAATAATAAATAAAATCAAAACTAAATTTATGTGTAACAGATATATTCTTCACTTTCAGCGTTAAAGGAAGCAAACATGCCAAGTTTGTAATATTTTAATGATCAGAGCTGTTTAAGTAACTTCACAGGAAGAAATCAAGGCCAAAATTGAAGATCATAAAATCTTTAAATCCAACTTCAACAATACCACCTGGCATCAGATGTTCACTTTTTTATATAAAAGTGCTTCAGAATTAACAGCAGCAGTTTGTGATGTAAGTAACTTCAGCTAGAGTGTGTCATTCAGCTTCTTTGGTGTCTGGATAACCTGCTGGTATGTAGCTTTTTAGTAATTTTAATGCATGAATTAATGAAAACAGTGCTTAGCGTTTTAAATCCCAAGGGTTGCATGAATCTAGGAAACCTACATTTAGGGAACTACTACATTGCAAATAAGCCTTACAATAATTAAGTACTAAAAACTGAAGTGGCCAGGAATCACAAAATTTCAAGTCATTACTAAGCACATGTGGGTAGTAAGCAGTAATTATTATGAATTTTAGAGTCTTTGTAATTGGCAGCAATCACAGAGAAAGAGATTATAAACCAGCAACTTTTACAAATCAGGAAATAAGTAAATAGTAATAAAGGGTAATACAGGTATATGTTCACTTCATTTACTAATTGTACTGTTTGTTCACTATGCTTTTTTCTCTAGCAATATATTGGCATAATATTATATTCATATTTAATAAACATGCTAATTTCTAGTAAAGATGGTATTTTTAATATAGTAATAAAAATTGTCAAGTAAACATAGCACTGCAGTTTGTTATAGGTCAGTGCTAGTGAATACTGTATTGGTGAAATTTATTATGTGATGTCTATTACTCTGGAAAAAATATTTGAATGTTAACTAAATAAAAACCTGTGTAACTAAATTCGTGGTCAATGTTATGCTAATAGTTATAAGAAAATAAGATACATGTCTTTCATATAACTCAGGATTGATAGAATATTTTTTCCTAATGTAATCAAAATTCCATCAAGGTTGAACTAGACAGATTTTCAGGTAATTTTTTCCATGTTTTCATAAATTCTTACATAATCACAGAATCATTTAGGTTGGAAAAGATGTCTGGGATAATCAAGTCTAACTTTTGACTGATCACCACCCTGTCAGCTAGACCATGGCACTAAGTGCCACATCCAGTCATTTCTTGAACACCGCTGGGGATGGTGACTCCACCACCTCCCCTTCCAGTGTCTGATCATCCTTTCTGTCAAGAAATTCTTCATGATGTCCTGCCTGAACCTGCCCTGGCACAGCTTGAGGCTGCATCCTCTCATCCTGTCGCTGGTTGCCTGGTAGAAGAGGCCAACCTAAACCTGGCTACAACCTCCTTTCAGGGAGTTAGAGAGAGCAGTTAGGTCACCAATAACTTAAACAATCACAACAGGAAACATTATGGAATGGTATAAATGATATTGTAAATACAGGATAAATAATAACTTATTTAATGATGTAAACTGAAACACAGTTCTCCACTGATAGTGTTTGAGTTTGTGCTATTAGGCATCAGTCATTTCTAGTTAGTTATTACTAATTGAGCATAAATGCAAAGATATCATAATGTCAACTTGTGGATTTCCCTAATCAGCCCTGTTAAAACCTATTGCTGTGTCCAGTTTGCTCCCTTTCAAGGCCCTTTCCTCTAAGGCCTTTGTTAATTCAAATACAAAAACTCCAAAGAAAGAACCCTTCTAAATGTGTTGGTTTTGCTATTGTGGGTCAGTTATTCTTTCATTGCAAGAAAGATCCAACAGGTGCACATGGCTGATCATTTCTACATCATTACTTTGCAGACCAGTATGCTGGGCACATTTTAGCTATAAATAAGCACATAAAATGTAATCAACTGAAGTTAATACACCTGTCTTTATCTAGATTCAGAATTTGTAGAATTTCTATGGCATACCCTCATTTTTACTTAGGTGGTCAATTCAGATACGTTGTTAACAGTAGAGGAGAGGGGCTTTTTATGGTGGACTAGTTTTTGCTGCTTGGGTAACTCCCAAGAGGTCAGCAGTATTTTCTAAAATATCCTATTTATTCTTACCTACAAAGAATATCACCTGACAAAAACACACATTTTGAAAATATTTAGTCACATTTTCACATCCAACTGTTCTTCCTCTTACTGTAACATTACACCTCAGGGTAACAAGTGCTAGTTTTGAGCCCAAAAATAGCTGAGGTAAATGGTAAGTCACTTACCCGTTACTTGATCTTGTGACACTGCTGTCTGCTTTACCTGCATTTGTTTGCCTTTGACAACTAAATACAAACCCTCAATGTTTGTAAACAATCCTGATGTATCACTGTACCACACAGAGGAGACAAAAGTAGCAAACCCATCAGAACTACCAAAACATTTCATTTCAGTTGGTGTATAGTTTCTTGTGGTAAATTCAGGCTCTGAGTTGTCTTAATGGGTACTGCTTTCAAAAAACTATGATGCATAGAATCATAGAACATGCTGAGTTGGAAGGGACCCCCAAGGGTCATCAAAGTCCAACTCCTGGCCCTGCAGAGGACAGCCCCCAAAGTCACACTATTTGCCTGAGAGCATTGTCCAAATGCTTCTTGAGCACTGTCAGGCTTGGTGCTGTGACCATTTTCCTGTTCCAGTACCCAACCACCCCCTGGGTGAAAAACCTTTTCTTAATAACCAGCCTAAACCTCCCCTGACAGAGCTTCATGAATGAGTGGCAAACAGGAGCTTTAGCTAAGATGCTAAGAACAGGCTGATAAATTATTGCAGTTGTACACGGTACTGATTACAAATGCTAAACAATCATATTATACTATATGAGGAACTAAAGTAACTTTTAGCTACAAAAGTAGAGTTGAATAGGAAAGATTATTGAGGCAAGTTGTTTGAAACTGGAACACTTTCACTGTATATCTTGGCTTCCTGAAAAACATAGAAGGCTCAGGTGATGTATGATGAACAACTTGGTCTTAATAAGCAATAAAAATTAACCTGAAAAATGCTGGTTCTGTGGTAGAGGACAGACATAAACCACATAAATTTACCGTATTAAAACCAGACAATTTCTGTCTCCTACCACAATTTATTTCTATCTGCTTTTTTACTCAGATGAATTCCTTCTGTGGTTAGAATGACAAAATACTTCCACATTAATGAACTAATTAGCTCAATTGCATAATTTTGTTGGCTTTTTAATCTCATGTTGAATCTCCAGCAGAAATAGATAGGTACCAAGTCACAATTACAGTATTATGTTACATTTCTGTTTCTTTAAAGTAGTGAATTGGATGTTTTGTTCTGGAGATTTGCTTACACAGACTGTATTATTAGACCATCGTTACTTTGAATGATAAAACAAAATTTATCTGCAAACATCACAGAAGATACAAAAGCTTGAGTCCAGACTTTTCTTTATTCAAGAGATATTGTACATATTTCCGCTATTGTTCAGACATCTGCAGCCTGATACTTCAAAGTTTTCTGTTTTATTTAACTGTAAACAAAACAATTAGTGACAATGCTTATTCTATTTTCTTCAAGGTCCAAGCTTTTCCAAAACTTAACATAAGAAAGCATTAAGAATGATGAATTTCTAAATGCATTAAGGTTTATATAAGTTTCATATGCAGAACTGAACAGAATGACACAGCCAAACAAAACAGTTGAGATTATACTGGGGCATGTGCTGAAACAGGCTAGACCCTGAAGAGGTATAACTCAGCACGATTTCTTCACTGGGTTATTTCATGCCTGCTGACAATATAATGCAATTTCAGCAATTTAACAGAATTTAGATGAATGTTAATTAACAAGGACCTGTCTTAATGATTTAGGGTCAATAAAATGGGTATTTGAAAGACCTGGAAAGAGAGAAGCCGACGAAACGATTCAGCTCACTATAATCTCCCCTACCCAATAAATGTCTTAACTCAGACTGATTTTGATCTTTTTTCAGAATATATTTATGCATCTGATGCTCAGGGATTAAGTCAGACTTCTTTGAAAAACCAAACCATGGTTAGATTTAAGCTAGTCAGATTTAATCCTTAGCTCTATTAATAAGCAGAATCCATAAAATGCCTCAATTTCAATTCAAGACAGAAATTTCAATTACCAAGTAAAGGACTGAGTTGCCATTGAAATATTAGTATGTATTCTGAAGTTTAATGCTATTTTTCTGAAAGTGTAGATTTTATGATAAAACATGACTCAGCATAAAACAAATGTTTTATAAAAATGCTACATAGGAAGAAAGTCACATATCTTCTGTTTTATTATTAACCTTCAGCTTTGCTTATAATATAGGATGACAAATTGTACTTAAATAATCAGCTGTGAAAAAATGAAATCTGACATTTGATGAATTCCTGCATTTTTATTGTCACCTCCCTCTCCCCCATCCCCAAACTAAACCACTGTTCTCCAAATAAGCTCATGTAAAAAAATCCATACCATTTATAATTACCCAATTCTCAAACATCTTAAAGCCATAACTTTGACAGCTTTTGGCCGAAATTCAAAGCCCATCATCTTTATTTATATTAGGAAATAAAATCCAAACTCAGAAAACAAAAAAGACAAAGACATTATACTTAGATGTTTCTGAAACACTTTTCAATTTTTTTAAATTTATACATCATATATTGCATTAAAATTATGTTTTAAAAAGTTATGCAATTCCATTCAAACTTTCCATAAAGCCAATATGAAGCATTAGGCTACTTATTTTTTTTGAAGGAATATGCAAATTATATGTGGCCTGACTATTGAAATCACATCCACATCAATAGATTCTGGTTGCAAAACATTAAAGGTGAAATTGTCAGCAATGATTTTTAAAGTGAGCCTGGGTATGATCAAAACACATTTCAGCTGTAGAGCTCCACATCATTACGTCCTTATCTGGAAATGTACATGGTCACTTGCTGAAGACTGCAGGTTTGCCCAGACAAGGCTGATCCTTTAGATTTAAAAAATGTAATAGTGGAAGCATTTAGATACAGTACTAGAAGCCAGCCAGCGTGCTGAGGCTTCTCTCCGTATAAACAAAACTATAGGCGGCGGAAAACATTTGTGTCCTTGGTTATAAAGAGAGTTAGTGTTTCAGTAGCTTGATACAATATTTCTGCTACTTGCTGGTAGTTTGTCAAAGATCATCAGAGTGTTATTGTCCTGCACTAGAAATGGCAAATCTCATCTAACAGTAGCCTATTGCAGCAGCTTCATCTTTCCAGTGCTAACACCCACACTTTTTAAAATGACTAGTGCTACATCCACTGAAACAGCTTTTCATACAGGAAACAAGTTATTTTTCATTACTCCTTTCCAGTTTTCTTTGCCATGAGCCAGCCTGATTTTGACAAACCAGAAGATGCAATTTGTAGTAACTTGATCTTTGCTGCCAAATAATGATGAAAATGTTGTGACTTTACTTAATGTGGAACACAATCGGGTTTCTCTTTCCCAGCCTTAGACATGACAAATAGGTTAACGCCACCTTACTGCAAGTGTCCTGACATTGTGCATAGTGAATACACTTGCATGAGAAGCCTCTTTCACCTGTACATTTTAATCCCCTCAGTAACTGCACCTTGGTACATGCTTCAGTCACTTGTTCCCATTCTGTCTGGTTGCCTGCAAAGCACCACAGGTTTCTCTAGGCCTTTAGCACTGCAAATATACAAACTGCATCAATCTTAGCAGTTGATAGTGTAGCCTGCATTTAAAGGAGAGCACATTGCACACAGATAAGCACAGGGCGATCCAGGTGGCTCCAGTTTCTGGCTGCAGCACATGTTTCTACAGAGCTTCCATGGTGTTTGCTACAATATAAACTTAGAAAGATAAGGTGTAATGGAAGTATTTCTCCAAACATTCATTCAAGTTTGGTTAAGACTTTTGATTTCCCTAAGTGAACCACACTTTTATGGGTTTTCTGCAGGCATAATATTTCTTTTGTTTACTCTTTGGTTGGGTTTTTTTTGCTAGCTGATTATGTTGCAATAATGCCACTTCTTTATTTACTCAAGCATTTGATGTAAAACTGGTAACAAAGTTGAGGTACACACAGACAATTGCCTGCATAATCTTAACTGTCTTTATATTAATTGGCAGATTAATTTCTCAAATTGTAATAGTAGAAGAGAAAATAATTAAAACATGGTATTTGGCCATCAAATTTGTAATGGATATGAATGAATGAAGAGCAGCAAAAGCAGTAACTTATTAACTCAGAGCTCCCACACAAGATAAGTCCTCTTCCTACTTTTTTTTTTTTTCCTGTGCTCTACACCTCACCAGTCAGGCAGTAGAATATTGTTATCTGAACAAGGCATTAATTTACCCATTCTTCAGTGATACACAACAATTTCTACACAAGTGAGCCCAGATTATGGTGAGAAAGCCAAAAAGGAGATTCTAGAAAGCACTGATATAGATCATAATTTCTTGGAATCTTGCCCTGTGGAAGTTTTGATGTTCGGTACCAATTTGATATTCTCTTTTCCTATGTAAAAAGGGCAAGGACTACAGTCAGGGCACAATTACCTATAATAATGAATAGATCCAATAATTATTAATCTAATGCAGTTTGGAATGCTTGAAGAGAAACTTTCAATAGCACTTCCTAGAATTTAATTAACCCTTTTGTGGTGATACAAGAGAAAGCACAAAAAACTTTTATGAAGTAAAGAGCTGGGCAACTATGTCTAAAGTTATTAAACAGATACTAAAGTTGCCCTCATGGTGAGAAACTGATTGGAATGTCAGCACTACGAACATTTGTAAGGAAAAATAATCAGGTGTTTGTATATGATGTATCTGAAGAATGGGAGACAACAAAGGTACTTTGAGGTGAAAAAAGACAGCAATCTTTAACAGAGCTGATCCCTGTGCATACCAAGGTTACAGGGCACACAGTAGCCAGGGCATTGACAATAAATAAATAAAATTGGGCAGTACAAACAGAATGGAATTATTAAAACTTAGAAGTATTCAAGTGGACGTGATAAGATTTAGACATGTTCTGAACATGTGGATCAAAAGAGAGAAACAGGACAAAGATTCCAAGACTACAGCCTTCAGTGAAGAGAGTCATGATTATATCCTCTGTTCTTTGTAGTTATTCTACTTTAGAACAGAGAACAGACAATGAAAACAATAACTCAGTATTTTTACCAGTTTTCACTTAGAAACTTACCAAATAGCAACTGAAGATGTTTGTATGTCAAGGCCATAGTGTCAATATCCACTGTTACACAGGTGCAGGCATTCTATTATATGGTATCTGAAGAATCAACACAAATCATTAAGCTACCTGTCTACTTTTTGATAGTGAAACTAGAAGATGCAAAAAAACCACTTTCTTTCCCCTGAAATAAATTTCTTCATTCAAATTTAAATGAAACAATATATTTTTCTCTATTTCTTTTAAGAACTAGCAAATGAAAAGTTATTTCTAAAAACTATTCTGTCACAAGGAGCAATTTACTTATTGCTCTTCTAATGTACAACAGATGCTCAACCACTGAAACCAAGTTTTCTTTATACTGAAATTTTTCATTGTTGGATTGGAAACTCCTCAGGATAGGGGCCTGCAATATCCTAGGAAGAGTATTAGGCAACAGGTACACTGCTAGAGACCAACAATATCCCCATTATATTTTGGAATGAATTGTGCATACATTTCATCAAGGTGTTTTTGCACACACACAACACTGAAATAAAACCTAATTAATTCATGATAAATGATCTGAAAATTAAAAAAAACAAAACAGTAAGGTGATGAAGTGTGCTGTTAATACAAAGCTAGTAGTAAGGATAGAACTGGCTGAGGGAATTTCTTTACAGCCTCACAATCTTGACTTCAAAGGCAGGTGAAATTTACTGTAGATAACTGTAATGTAAACACAGAAAAAAATACTAATCTTAAAATAAAAAATCCTAACCTCTAAAATTATCTAGTAGATGTTGATATTAACAATCAGAAAATAGACCCTGAGATCTACATAGTCAACATTGTGAAAACAGTATTCAATGTTCAACAAAACAACTTTCAACAATGCTTAGTTTATCTGCTTTCTCACTTCCCTAGCAAAGCAAAACAAATGAGTGACAGAAATTATAAAGAAAAAACTGGGCAATGACATGAAAACTGTTATTTCTACTGTGCTTGTGTCTTGAGTAGTGGGTGTAACTTCTGGTCTCCTCTTCTCCAAAAGCATATAGTAGCCTCAAAAAAAAAAAATAATAACAGGAAAAAAAAAATCAAATATACCAAAATTCTTCAGATTAGAAAATAAATACAAGACTGAGAAAAGATACAAATCATTAATTGAAGAGAGAAGATGACTAGAAAGGAACTGTTCTCTGTTTCTATCAAAATAAGAAGAATATGAATTCAGATAGGAAAAGTTAAAAAGACAAACAAAACCTAAACCCCCAACCACATTTCACACAATGCATAGTCAATTTGCATTGAGGAAGGACCTTTTCTTGTATTACTCTGCAGATGCTAAAAGCTTACTTGAACTTAAAAAAAATAGACTGGTCAAATTTGTGGAATAAAATCCTGCTGAGAACTGTTAAGAGTAAGACACAACTCCTGATTCAGAAAGTGCTAAAGCCACAGATGGCTGCATTTGTGGTATTAAGGGATCATATGACATCCTATCTCTGTAGTCTTCCTTAGGCACTTTCTAGCATGCACCGCCACAGATACACTCAAATATGTTTTAATGAAGACTACACGAGCTAATTATGCCTGGAATGCACTTATTTAGGGCTGAATTCAATAAATATGCATAATAGCAAGGTACATCTCAGACTTTAAAGAATTTACGTATATATTTGATTGTGGTCCAATTGAGATCATTAATGTACAAATACAAGCAAATATATGGATATAATCCCCAAAGGAACTTCACACTTTCCCTTTTCAAAACCTTTCTAGTACCAGTAGGATGGTACAGAATCCTTGTTAAGTGTACCAAGTCGGGACAGAATTGTTTTCTTTTTTGGGAAAGAGTGTAGGAGTACTTCTAACAGAGGAAGGTGTACTGCAGTACTCAAATTCCGTCTGTTTGATCGCCTTTTGAAAAACAAATCATTGCTTATTGCCATCTTCTTATGTACGGGAGTTACTCTGTTTGCCACTGCATATTGCATTTTCTGTCAGTAATCGTGCTCGACTTTCAGGCCCGCGTCCTGCAGCAGCACTTCCTGCCACCCCACAGCTTCCCCAAACCAGCTGCTACTTGGAGGCTGCCAAATGGGAACGAATCACAAGCAATGGCACCAAATCATTTCAAGAGTTCCTCGTTTCAATAAACGAGCAAAAAGTGCAGACACTGACTTACCTGAACTGATTTCGGAACCAATTTAAGTAAAGCAGTAAAATATTATGCAGAAACATGGCTCAAAGGACGTTTGTTTCGAGTAACGAGGCAAAGATGCACAGTTATAGAAAATTTCAAAAGTGCTAAGCAGTTAGTTTTTCCGAAACAAAGAGAATGAATGAACAAAGGCGTTACTCAAAATCCCATTCGTATATTCCCTTACAGCAATCTAAGCACTTCCAACAGTCTGTCCCAAAATGATTATTTTGATCCATTCCAAAGGGATTAGTTGTGCGAATAAAACCAGGTCGCGCAATGCGGTCTGATCTGTAGCATAGTTAACAAAGACTGGCGGGGGAGGGTGGGGAAGGAGGGGGGAAAAAAGCATATATAATTACTCAATTACTCTAATCNTAAAAAAAAAAAAGATCGCGGGAAGTGCAGTTCCCAGGGCGCGGGGGAGGGAAGGAAGGCGGGAAGGAGGATAAGAGGGAGGGCAGAGAAGGAGGGCGGTCGGTGGGGGATGCTCCCCGCCCCACTCCCGCCCCCGCCGGGGCTGTTTCGGCCGCTGCCGCCGCTGGGCGGCGGCCGCGAGGCCCCGCCGGAGCCGCTGGGGCAGCGCGGACGGCAGGGCGAGCGAGCCAGCGAGAC
>VWZF01005810.1:783468-887734 GCA_013396755.1 Sclerurus mexicanus
ATACTTACTTCTCGGGTGCTAAAAAACCAAAAAAAAAAAAAGGGAAAACAGAAAAGGAAAAAGGGATGGCCCTCAGAGGGACCATACTCTGCGTATGCTTTACAGCCAATAAGAGCAACTTTTCCCCTGCATCTCAAAGCGAAAGGACAAGATAAAACAGAAAGTCTCGCCAGCTCAGCGCTCCTGCCCCTCCATCATTTCCCCAGGCGTCCCTTCCCGCGGCGGGAGCAGCTGGCGAAGGCGGTGCGCGGCCGCAGGGGAGAGACAGTGGGATATATATATATATAGATATATACATATATATATTCTTTAAAAAAAAAAAAGATCGCGGGAAGTGCAGTTCCCAGGGCGCGGGGGAGGGAAGGAAGGCGGGAAGGAGGATAAGAGGGAGGGCAGAGAAGGAGGGCGGTCGGTGGGGGATGCTCCCCGCCCCACTCCCGCCCCCGCCGGGGCTGTTTCGGCCGCTGCCGCCGCTGGGCGGCGGCCGCGAGGCCCCGCCGGAGCCGCTGGGGCAGCGCGGACGGCAGGGCGAGCGAGCCAGCGAGACTTTTACCTTTTCTCTCTTTTTTTCCGCCCCCCCGTCCTCACCCACCATGCCGCGGACGCCGCTGCCCGCGGGGGACGAGCGGCGGCTGAGCCCGGCGCCCTCGTCCTAAGGGGATGCGGGAGGCGCGGCCGGGGCGCAGCTAGCGCGACCCGCGCCTCTCGCCCCCCTCCGGGGTCCCCGACCACCATGAGGGAAGAGAGAGAAGCCACGGCCGCCTCCCCGCACGGCCCCGGCAGAGCCCCGCAGCCCTGCCCGCAGCCGGACGGCGGCGCGGAGAGCCTGCGGAACGGGTACGTGAAGAGCTGCGCGACCCCCCTGCGCCAGGACCCCCCGAAGAGCTTCCTCTCCCTGCTGCTCTTCCCCGCCGCCTCCTCCTCCAGCGCTCGGCTCGCCCTGGGCGTCCTGGCCGCCGCTGTCCTCTCGCTCCTGGCCTTTCCCGGCCAGGGCAGCGCCCGGGAGCAGCAAGACGGGAGCAGCTGGCGGAGTCCGCGGCCGCTGCACGCCTTGCTGTGCCTGTCCCGCTGCCTCAGCCCCCTCTTCAGCATTGCCTGTGCCTTCTTCTTCCTCACCTGCTACCTGGCCGGCGGCCGGCGCGGGGAGCACGGCGGCGGCACTCGCCGCTGGTGGCTGCTGGCGCTGCCCGTGTGCTGCTACTCTGGGGACTTCGTGGCGCTGCAGTGGCTACTGCCCGCGGACGGGCATGAAGAGGAGCCGCAGATCATCCTAGCAAGGCTCCTGACGGTGCTGGGCTCGGTGGCAGGGCTGACCCTGCTGCAGAGCTCCCTGCAGTTGCGCCGGACCCTCCTCGTCGTGGTCTTCTCCAGCCTGGTGTGGCTGGTGCCGCTCACCAGCCTGCACTCGCTCCCCCCAGCCCTCAGACCGCTGCTGGGTGGCACGGCCGGGGTGGCAGGCTGCCTCCTGGCACTCTGTGGCGGGGACCACGGCATCTTCTCGGCTCAGAGCCGAGGAGCGCACCACCAGCATCATCGCCACCCACGGCTCCCCAGCGTGGAGGAAAAAGTGCCTGTGATCAGACCCAGGAGGAGATCTAGCTGCGTGTCCTTAGGGGAAACTTCGGCCAGCTACTACGGCAGCTGCAAAATGTTTAGAAGACCCTCGTTGCCTTGCATTTCCAGAGAGCAGGTAGGTTTCTCCGAAACTTGAGAAACTTTCCGAGGAACGAGCGCCACTGGCTTTCCCTAACCGCTGTGTGTGTCTGTGCTGGATGTCTGCTCCCTGGCAAACTCCTGCTAGAGGAATGGAGGGAAACGCTAGTCCCTTAGCGGGTTTCTCAGCTCGGTTCTGCACAATCGATACAATCCTTTCTTTCTGTGTGGGAGCTAAATCATAATAATGTATTTGCTATAGGACAGAAGGTCTCGCTCACTTTTTTTATGCGACCTTAAATATTAAACAGTAGTTCTTATTGATTAGAATGAAACCTCAAAGCAGACACCTTCAGCTATCAGTTACCGTGTTATTGCAATTGTTTCTTTTCCAAAGCCCCCCACCTCCGCTTCTGGCAGATTTTACGAGAGAAAGAAACCACAGCTTTCTAGCTTCTCGGCACTTCTGGTTCTTCCCGCTTTCTATCGACAAAGTCATTGCCAAGTGCTAAAGAAAGACCAAGTTTTGAGGAGTATTATTTCTCACATGTTGGCGTTGTTTGAGTGGCAGCTGTCGTTCTGCTTTGAAGATTACTGTCGCTTGTTCCTCTGTCTTCCTCTCAGCCTCTCTTCCTTGCTCCACCTCAGTTAACGTTACTTTTGCGTTGAGGGGTTTTAAGAAACCTCTTTTTACTGAAGGGAGAGCTGTTCAGTGGGGTCTGGAGGGATGCCCGAAACGCTCAGTTTTCTTGAATGGAACTCTGTTGGTTTCTACCTCCCGGAAAACTTTTCAATG
The DNA here is from genome assembly GCA_013396755.1 of Sclerurus mexicanus. Taxonomy (NCBI): domain Eukaryota; kingdom Metazoa; phylum Chordata; class Aves; order Passeriformes; family Furnariidae; genus Sclerurus; species Sclerurus mexicanus. The sequence continues at coordinate 785,918 of VWZF01005810.1, forward strand.
AGTCTTGTTTTTTGTAGCGTAAACCCCCGTGCGTGTGGGGGAGTTTGTTTTTATTTGGTCAACTGCAGGAACATCGAGTTGTGCTGGAACTGGCCCGAGGCTGCTGCAAGTGGATTATCAGCTCGTTGTAGGAGAGAAAATGAGGGGAGTGTGTTTAATAAACGCACAAGTGAGCAGTTTCTGGGAGTGATTGTTGCTGCAGAATTCCCTGTTACTGTCGTGGCTGAAATTCATGGGTGCTAAATGAAGTTTTCTAATTTTGCTTTGACATGTATTCTGTAATGCACTTCCTGTGATTGATTGTGGATTAGGTCTGAGGAGCTGAATCTGAAACGGTGGAGTAATTCTCGAGCATTTTTCCCCTGTGTTTGCACAATAGAATTAATACAGGGGTAATTTTTTTTGCATAAAAGGTTAAAATGCAAGTATGCTGTAACAAGCTTCAGAAGTAATTCAGTGGGTTGTAGATTATCTAATGCATACAATGAAAGAAACATTAAAATATTATACTAGCAGTTAAGATATGTAGGGAGTATTGTATAACAATTTACTTTCTCTGTTCCCTTTGGGATAGTAAATGCTCCTTCTGTCACATTGGTCTGCAGTACAGAAATCTCAGAAAATGTGATTTCCTTAACCTTTCTGGATGATAGAAGATATTTGTTCATATACAAGTTACTAAAAGCTTCCTTTAACGTTCCGCTCATTTCTTAAAGGCATGTGCATATTTCAAGTTAGGGCATTCATTATTCTTTAAGTAACATCGTAAATGTCAACTATAAGTAAATACGTAGAATTTATTGGCAGTACTTAAATCATACGTGTTCATAATAAAATGTAGCTGTTTGGTAGACTTCCAGAATTTGATATCTTTGTTATCACTAGATGTGAACAACAAAGAGATATGGAGGTCTTCCTTTTCCTAATAGTCTATTATGCTTTACAGTAAATATTTGCACTTTGTTAAGCACAGTTTAAATGGGACTCACAGATACTTCTTCTGTACTGTATTTTGTATGCAATTGTACAAGGATAACACAGGTTAAATCCTCTGATCTCCTGTCTGACTTGGAGAGAGATCAGACATTGCAGAGCTGATAAAACAACGATTGTTTGGGCAGGAGAAGGGAGAATTAAACCCATAATGTGTGAGTTTATTTGAATAAACAGTATAAGGTTTTTATGTTGCTTCCTTGAAACAGAAGGAATATATGTGCTTAATGCTTTTGAGAGCACATTTATTGTGAGTTTTCTTTAAGGGCTGATTACACGTTTTGCAAATATTTAAAAAATATTACAACAGTTCTTTTCCAATATTAATATTTTAAGAGGGGTTTAATGAGCTGCAGGTCCTCCATGATAGGAATACTTCAACGAATGAGAGCTGTTATTGTGATTCATAACACAAAATGCATCTAAGAGAACATCTTGTATGTAGAGATTTATGTCACATACAGAATAGCAGGTCAGAAGGGGACTCCAAGGATCATCTAGTCCAACACTTCTTGGCAAAAGACAAGATAGCTCAGCACCCTGTCCAGCTAAATCTTAAATTGTCCAATATTGGGGAACCCACCACTTCCCTGGGGAGAGTCATCCAATGACTAATTGTTCTCATTGTGAAAAAATTTTCTCTTGTGTAGATTTTAATTACTCTTTGAGCAAAATAGGGAATCTTATTATTGACCTTAAATTTTCAGTTATGTTTTTCTCATTAATAAGCTCCAGCCAGCAATTCTAAGGGGTTTGTGTGCATGGAGTGGGGGGCAGGATGGAACATTGACACACAGGTATGTGCAACCAGTACTGTTGTGGACACAGAAATTGAATATAGCTATCGCTGTTTTCTGGGGCAGAAGTGGAAAGAGGCCCTGTAAGCATGATCCTGTAAAAGTTTGCTAGTTTGAGCAGTCTTCATGACAAATATTTGGATTATTGCTTTCTGTACTTCAACAGGTGCAGCAACTATAATGCTGGATAGTTGACAAAATTAGATGACTTTTATTCTTACCTTTTATACGGGCATCCATATTTCATCAAATCTGAGAATTTCTGCTGTGTGTGACTTCTCTGCAGTACGTATGTCTGGCAATGTAGTTTGGGGTGGAGAAAAGAAACTGAATAGATTTTGTCTTTGAATTTTTGTGTAAATATACTTGATTGCCATTATCAAATATATAAATACACATAGAAGGAATCAATATGACTAAAATTAAGGCTGAAACTTAGACAATTGAAATGTCTTTTCTGAACTCTGCTATATTAACGCTTCTCAAAGAAACTCTTGTGATTTTAGCAGTAAATAGGCTTTTTGTATTCTTACTTCTGTATTCTTGGGCTTAGAGAGGTATTGCAGTAAAACTGCAGTATATTGATTGGTGTTTCGAATTTTGTGTAGGTCATATTTTAATTACATGTGTTAATTAGATACTAATCTGTTAGCTGTACCTGTTGCTACTGATATCGAAGGGTTTATCTTCATTGGCTTTGTAGATTTATCACTTAATTTCATAATTTCTTTTTTGCCTTAAAGCCAAACCAGAATTGGGAATCTAAAAGGTGCTTGTCAGTATTGCAGCTCTTGTAAACACTGTCCTAAAAAGTATGGTAGTAAAACACTTTTTTTTTCTTATAACTTGATGGTGAACATATATATGAGAGCAAACAACTATGTGTAGGAAATTATACATAGGAGCTTCTCAGAATCCAGAAAGAATATGTGGTTTCTAAAATCCATATTTTTCCTTCAGTAAAGAATAGACCTTTTTAATTAAATACACATGATAATTGTGCAAAATAGTCTGCAAACAGAGCTGATACTTTTTCTAGTTACCTGATTAGGTTCAAACAGGTAGGAAAGCTGTGATATTTCATGGACAAGGACTGCCTTCATGTTGCAGTCTGTCAATTGCAGAAAGAATTGTCTTGTGGTTAGGTTGTTGCATTGACCACCACCTCTCCCCAGTTTCTGTTCCAAGCTATCTCATACCTTTGATGTATCATCTTAGGAAGATAAGGACTTGATTTCAAGAGTCTAAAATATTTGTATAACCTGAAATTAATGCAGTTCCTTATTTGCTTAGGAAATTTGCATCTGTCTCTGTTATCTATTTGTGAAACAAATTATACTTCTTTCTTATATATTTTGAGTATAAACTTCCTAGTGAAGAAGCTGTCTGTTAACCTGTATTTTAGTGTCTTAAAATTGTTAAATTCAGATACTGTTTGCAGCCTAGAAACATGTGAACCTCCACGTGTTAATTGTAGCAAATAACATTAAATGTAATACTTCTTGCTATGTATTTGACAAACTAGTTCTCTGATATTTTAAGTTTCCCTCTCATGATTACAATGACTGTTACCACAGTTGTACCAGGGCATCAAGGTGTGTTTCAGTTGGTAACAGAATCTTCATATCTTTTGAGTTTGTCTTATGGGGAAAAATCAATGTAGCAATGTGTGTTGAGCTGTGAATAAAATAAATCTCAATGGGATGCAACTGAGTGTGAGGAATATGCAAACAGAGGGATTACATGGTGAATGCAACAGACTTGGAAACCTTTCTGCAACCATATTTGGGATGAGTAGGATTCTGTTGTTTTTCTCTGGTTATCTCTGAGCTTGAGAAAATATTTTGCGCTAGATGAAATGTGAAGTGAAATGAGAAGACCCTTTGTAAGGGTTGCATTTTTTTTTCTTTTTAAAATTATATTAGTTATATATTTTTTTTAAATTATATTAGTTATATAGTTTTATTCTTGAACTATTATACCACAAAGAAAGGATGATTTGAGTATGGTTTGTCTATAGAGAGGTCAGAGTTTAAGATGGTACACTGTGGCAAAGTGATCCCCAGGATTGTGCAGTGGCTCACAGATAATGACAAAAATGGGTATTAGGGAGACTGAGTGCAGTTAAGAACTCTGTTAGCTAAATTTACCTTAAGCTGTCTTTTACATATCCAAGACTTGGTGGCAATTGATATTCTGCACAATTAAAAGCAGGGAAGCATGTTTGCAAAGTGTCAGTGTAGCAAAGGAGGTTGACTGTTTCTTCAAGTGTGTTTTCCTGTAAAGAAAAAGTTAAATGGAGAAAGGAAGAGATCAAACACAACTGCTGTGCAAATACTGGAGAATTTTGGTGGAAGGTGAGGGTGGCATATTACAGGAGTGACCAGAGGGCTAGAAAGAAACGGAAGAAACCATGCAAGACGGTTCTAAGAACTGTGTGATCAACTGGTTGAAGCAAACTAGCAGAATAAATTGGATAAAGTACTAATATTCTGCTTGGACCAGGAAGATGTTTTAAATTTATGAAAGAAACTTGTATAGATGAGGAATGAAAGGTTCCCATGAGAGTCTGGAATGACAGAGAGCAGCCTCCATTCTGAGGTTTGCGAACAGTATATTCTGTGAATTAAATGTGAAAGGGAAGAGAGAAAATTGCAAGGGGTCAGTGTATTTTCCTGAGAAAAAGGCTGATTTTTGGCACAATGTATGTCTGTGCATGTAGATGTCTGACAGTACTATCCTAAGAGTTAAACTTGTCCAACAGACTTGATTGAACAGTAAGGCCTTAGAAGACCCAAATTGCAGCAAGTTTTATGAAAAAAAGGTGAGTGGGAAGGGAGGAGACCCTATGGAATATGCCCCAGGGCAAATCTGCAGTGTGAGCTGAACTCTAAGAATCCCCATGATAGTGTCTCATGTCATGAGTGAATATAAGAATGGAGATGGGGTGGAGAGGTGAGTCTTTTAAAACCTGTGACATTTGATAGGAAAGTTATACTTTTAAAAAAGCCTTTTTCCTCCTGTTTTTCTTTTCCAGTACCTCAAAGTGAAAACTTTATGCAGCTTTACTATCCTTCAAACAAATCACTGAACAAAGCTGTCTATGGGATGATATTAGTTGCTGAAAATGGGAAAGAGTAAATCTTGTACTTTTGTGCAAAGATAAGGTTTACAGGCTGGGAAACTGGGAGATGAAGTCTGTTTTATCATTGATGCAAAAACTTGTTGAGGAAAACAGATGAGAAACTTCTGCCTGCCAAATGAGGAGGGATGAGAGACCACAGGAGGGTACAGACAGAATATTTTACCGGAATCTCACTGAATTTTCCAGGATAAAACTAAGTGGAGAGCAAGCTGAAAGAATAGTTGAAGATGAGAATAAAGGGGAGTGAAAGGGCATGGTGAATTTCAACATGTTCTTTCCAATGGGTGAAAACAATGCTTAACAAGATGGAACGACACAACAGAATAAATTTTAGTGGTGAAAATAAAAAGGGACTTTCCTGCAACTCAATAGCAGAAACGAAAATGTATGGTTAAAGCTAGGGCTGGGATTGGTCAGGGCAGACTGTGTAATGTATGATTGATTGTCAGTGAAGCATAGAAGGGATCAATAACTTTCAGGATCCAGTGGGAATAAAAGTGTACTAGAGCCTTCAAAACAGATAGGAGCCATGGATGTTAATAAATTAGAGTTCACAGGGTTAGAAATAAACTGACAGATGATGGTATTTGGGGAAGGGAAGTGTGAAAGAAATAGATCAGAGAGGTCTGTGCTTAAGGAAGACCAGTTAAGTAAATGGCCTTGCTGGTGAGTGTGGCAAAGCAAGCTGTTCTAGGAACTAGACATACCATAACAACACGTGACTGCTGAAATAAAGTGAGAGTTTTATACTTGAAAATGGATCATATAGCTTTGGGAAAAGATATAATTCATATAAATACACTTAGCTGGTGTCCAGAAGCAAGTTTTGATGTCTTGGTCCGTCCTTACTTTTATATGTTTTCATATGTTCCTTTGAAACAAATGGAGATTTATTGGGAGAGGGACAGACTAGGGCACAGATATGCAAGTAGGTTTTTATATCCATCTATTTGTTTAACAGTTCAATATTTATGTAAAACAGTGCTGTTGTGCAGAACATTAATGACCACCAGTGCTAACCTCACTATGTACAAGTGGATCTGGAAAAACCTGGCATATTTCCACTTAAATTTAATGGTAATACTGACAAGTTTTGTTACCCAGTTTTGAGTTGCCAACCTTAATGTTCTTCCCTTTATGCAAACCCAAATACCTTCACTAAGTTAAAGGCATATTTGCAGTAAATATTCCATTTGTTTTTCATTTGATAAATAGAAGTTTGTTTTATTGAACATGAAAATTATATTTTTCCTTTTAACTATTTTAAAGTTATTCAAGATACCATAGAAAATTTACCATATGAGGCTGTATTTGTGTACTTTAGATTTGGGGTTGAGAAATCTTTCTTCTTTTCTGCAGAACATTCCAGGCCTTTTGGTATGAATTAGCAATATAGGTATGTTGTTACCTATATCCATGCTGGTAATTGTAACCGAGGAATACGTATGGGCTCTAATTTGAGGTGAGCACATTCATTATGCCCAAAGCAGCCAGGGCTGCTCCCCCACCACAGAGGAACTGTACCTCTGATAGATGGTGATACAGCAAGACTGTGTCACACCTGCCTGTTTGTATCTACTGTCAGTACAGTTTTATCAGCGAAGTTCATAATAAAGAATAAACCTTTCTGAAAGTGTGTGGAAATTAAGGTTAGCAGAGGGAAGCTTCATCAGCCTTACTGGAATAATGGCTTAACTGTGGCTCCCTGCATAGGCACGATGGTGTTAGAGTGTCTCTTTAACCTTTATTATTCGTCATGTTACATTTTCTTTTTGTTTAATTAACCCCCTTTAACGGCATAGGTCCTTCAGCTTTTTTTGTTTGTTTGTTTTTGTTTTTCTTTACAGTATTTACATTTATGGTCTTTTTAATTTTCTTAGAGTCAGCTGATGTCAAGGTTCAATCATAATATATTTTTAGGATTTTTAAATTTATTTCATTTCCTCCTGAAGTGTTGTTTTGTTGTACCTGTTTGCCACATCAGGAATATAATTTTATTCCTTCTATCTAGTTGATTCTCTTAAAAGAATTCTAAATTTCTGGGTACTGTAAATTACTAATATAGGATAAGAAGTACATGGTTTTTAAAGAACGGGTATCAGTTAGTTTTTCTAGTACTTTCTCACTTTCCAGAATAGTTTCTTTCCTTTCACAGAAATTGCTGATATACCTTGGTGGCCAAGGAGCCTCACATTGTGTGTGCTTTACCGGCAGGGATGGCCTCTTAGAGGGGTTTGTAACCTTGAAAGTGAACTGACTTTTGGTGAGCTTTCTCTGAGGCAGGGATTGATCTCCGTATTCATAGGACATCGTTATTAGTTAATAAAACCCAGCATCATGTGTGTAGTTTAATGATGCTGACTTAAAAAAGGCATGTTTTTGAGAGAAGTCTTAAGTGATTATTGTCTTGATTAGTGTTCACAGTAGCCCTCATTTCATTTGATTTGTCACCTAGACAGTGTAAGGTGTAAGTACACTCACAGGTTCTTTGGTAGCTGCTCTTGCAGTTCAGTTTCGTAGTATCCTACAGACTCTCCCTCCATTAGAATTATCCTCATGACACAGTATGAAATTACATTTCACTTAATTTAGACTGCATTTTTGTAGATACAAGAAGTTACAATCTTATGTGTGTGTAGTAGGGGAGGGAAATTTGTGTTGAAACCTGAAGGTGTGATTAGAAGGCTGAAAAAGTTTAGATCCTGCTGTGCCTATGAAACACCATCTGCTCTGGCACTGACTGCCCTGAAGGAATTGGCTCAGATTAGGAAACATAAAGGCACAATTTTCCTCTTGGTTAGTCGGATCTGCAAGAAGCAGACTTTATTTTGCTCAGGGAAAGATGAATGTTGATCCAGGTTATACTGTTTCCATTGAGACTGGTCATACGAAAGGACACTGAAACACAGATGTGCCTGCTATGTATTGCTGCTTGTAGATGGGGGTTTAAGTCTTCCTAGCATATTGGTATAGAATGGAGCAGTATATTTCGTATCTTAACTAAAAAAACACAAGTTTGTCTTGTCCATCCTGTATGTGTCCTCTTTCTGTCTGTGTTTCAGCTGACTCCATTTTTAGGGCAGCATAGCAGCCTTTTGGGGATCACTGTAACATGCTTACAAAGCAAATTTCACATGAATCTTACAATGAGAGAATTTCCATAGATTATGCACACAGATGTTTAGGCATCTTCCAGTTTTTCTGTTTTTTATTTAAATAGTAAAAAGCTGTGGAATGTTACTTAGGATCTTTCCGATGATTAAGGAACTATAATATGTCTGTCTGAAGTTAAAATGAGTTATTGCCATGATGTAAATAACAGCTTTTTGCTGTTATGGCAAAGCACAGTTGAAAGTATTTTGATTATAAGTATCTGTTAAGTTATTTTTATGTAGTTGTAGAAAGCATTAGTTAGAATTTATATCAGCATTTCTTGCTACTTTTTTCATTTGCCATAGCAGTATGTTTCTATGCTCTGGTAATATTGAAAGTCTAATTTTTCCTTCTATTTGGAGTTTCTGCTTGAACAAGTTTGATTTAGAAAGAAGAGTTTGGAACAGCTTTTATGTTAATGACCAGTCTTTTTTTTTTGTCATTGCTTTTAATTAATTTATTTTTCATAACTGGCAGCCTGTTTATTAGGTGCCAAAACATTTTAGAGAGGTTTGCAAGTGATTTTCTAGGATGTTAAGATGAAAATAAGAAGATGGGAGTATCAGAGCAGAGGCAGATGCTGCTATTGATTTTCAGTGTGGCCTGTGTTTACAAATCCTCTGAGACAATGACACTCATATTGCAGACATCTGCAGAATGGTCTTATGAAGAAGAGTACTTCAGTCTATGTGTGAAGGATAAGAATTTTCTATGAAGAGTAAAAATCAAAACTAATCAAAAGACCCATTATTAATATCATTAGGGATAAAATTTCCACACAAATTTGTTTAGAAACTGGTACTTTACATGTAATTATGAAATTGGTTCCTTGATCAGGAAAGTGTCTTACAACCTTAGGAAATACTTAGACTGTGTTTCATGTAATAAGGAGATGCCATTTCAGGCATCTGCAGAAGTCAGTACAGCTTTAACCGTGGATCTATAAAGGTATATTTAGTATTATGCCATTTTTCTTTTAAGAGACTAGTTGCAGTTAAAATCTCACTGCTAAATTTTGTAAGTTTTCTGTGCTTGCCTTTGCACTTATTCTAGCAGGAAACTCCCTAGGGTCAGTAGGGTACTTAAGCCTTCAAGTGGAAAAGAACATGTGTTTTACAGTGTTTAAGGATTGAGATTACAGTTCTTACTTGTTTAAAAATTCACAGGGTTTAGTGTAATTTATAACTTTAGCTCTTTAGTAGCAAGTGTTAACAGTCTTGAATGCATTCTTAAAGCTATGTTCCTTTCACCTGTCTGGTGATGGAGAGGGTTGGTGTACCTTTAGAAGGCACATCCTTATTTTTAATTATTTTTGCCTTGAAAGTACAAGAAAAATAGTTTTCCAGGAGCTTAATGTTTAATAGTAAATTGCTTATTTGCTTGTCATTTTTGAAATGTCATTTTTCTTTGTCTTTACCTTTTCTTAATTTTGTGATAATTCTAACACCAGTGTGTTGTTTCTCTTCCTGTGTATTACAAGATCAGTACCATAACTTGGCCCAAAATTACAAGTGTCTCTTTCAGCAGAGACACAAAAAATGTTCTAACTCAACGTATTTTACTTTTTTAGAAACTTACCAATCAAATTATTTCTTGGGAAAAACTGTAGAATATTTGGTAACATAAATTTTTAACGTACAAGAACAAAATATTTATTTGCACTTTGTTTTGAGAATCTCTTACTTCAGTATATGAAACTGTCCATTATGGAAAAATCACACATATTTAGACTGCATTTAAGAAGGCACATATGTTTAATTTTGACATAGTCAAGCAGACCTTATCCTTTACCTCGATAGTATAGGATACTGTAAAGTTATGTTTTTGTGTTTGTTTTTTTTTTTACATTTTGTTCTCTTGGTTCTGCAAGTTAGATGCAGGGTGCTCACCCATCTGCTTCATTCTCCATAAACATAACTGCAAGTTTATTTGTGAGATCTGAGCTCTTAGTATGTGCACTTTGGTAGCTGGAGCTTAATTTTTTTGCTGCCCAAAGAGAATCTGTTTGTCTTTGGTATTTTCAAAGCTGAAAACAATCCCCTGTTTGTTTATTTCCTGGATGGAAGGGACGACAAAGATTTTCTAGGTTGGTTTGGGGTTTGGTTTTTTTGTTTTTGTTTTTAAGACTAAACCTTTAGCCATCTTGTTTATGTTTTGCCTGGCTCTTTCCTATCATAAGCAAGTGAGGAGGTAGAAATAGGAGTAGTATTGACTCAAGTGCTGTAGCAAAGTAGCTGGCTGACTAATGATAATAGCTGTGCCTCAAAAAATAAATACTGGACACCATGCTCCCTTCACAACTGAGGAAAAAAATAGAGGATTTGTATTTGATAATGTACCTTCCTGCAATATTTTAGAGCTATAAGAAGTCTTTCCTTGATATTTATAATACTGACATGGGATTGAATTGAGTTATTTCATTCTGATTACGGCTTGGGTTGTAACAGGATCAGTAAGAACAGAAGAATATTTTCTGTCCTGATGCCTTGAGCTCCACAAGGCAAACATGTTTAACTGGACTTTTGCGGAACTTTTTTTCTTATCAAGGAAATTTTGAACTTTATTTCCAATTTCTGAGTAATGGTTTTGTTCAGCATGTCTGTTAGATTTCCGGCTGTGTTCCAGGTCTGTTTTTCTTTCCGTTAGCTCTGATTCACTCTTTGACATGTTCTGCAGTGATACCCCTGCAGATTTCAGGAAGAGAGGTAACCCAATAAAAGCTAAAGTTAAGAAAAACAGCGAGTTCCCCACATCTGTCTTGTCACAAGCATCCTTTGGAAGGTTACCCAGCTTGGTGACCAGAACTGTATTTTTCTTCTTGTGTCCCAGGTATAGCAGGAGACAGAGCTGAAGAAAACTATGTTGTGATGGTGGATTCCATAGCGGGTGGAATGTTAAAAGGCAGATAACAGTTCTGAGTATTACGAATGGACTAAATCATTAGGATTTGGATAGATTTCCAAGACTTGTAGAGGCTCACCTTCTATTCAAAATGGTCTTGCTATATATCAGTTACATAATTTGAATGGTTAAGTCCTTTGGTGCTTTTGTTCATATTTAGATATAAGTATTTTTAGTGTCCTCTGCAAAAACTTGTATGTGGACGTTCTTCCTCTTGGTTCTAATCCAGGCACCTAAAAACTCATTTTAGCAAAGATATCCTCGGCAACCATTTTATGTTTTAGTTTTGGAGAACTTGTCTGAAACTTGAATTCCAAAATCTAAAGCCATCATGTGGCTCATGAATTTTCTTCAGGCTCCCTAATCCATTAGTGAATAGAGTTAGGGTGGGAATTTTTTGTATCCCAGCATAACCCTGTAGCAATAGTCTTACTAGTCTGTGCTGGTTTGCTTCCCACCCCTACAGGGATATTTGGGTTCCTCAGCATGCCTTGCGTCATCCCACATTTTTCTGCCTATCATTGTCTCTTTATCCCTGAAACTTCTTGATCTCTTTCTGGAATTTTCATAACACATACCAGACTGTTTCCTTTATTTTTTTTTTTCCTTAACTGGCTTTCCATTCAGTTGAGGAAAATGGGTCTATGGGTGAAGAAAATATTTCTTCTTTTCTTTTACCTTCCTGCATAGTATGTGAGTACTGCAGCATCAGAACAAAGAGGAATGCAGGTGCATGGGAAAAAAACTAAGAAGTGATGTAGAGAAAAACTGTATTAATTGAGTAGAAAAACCTGACGATGGAAACATCTGTCTCTGCTATGCTAACAAATAGTTAATGGCTGACTAAGCCACAGCATTGATTATTTAATATAAACCTTTTAGTTTCTTATTTTCTGTGTAAGTATAATTGCCAGTGCATACCTGCATACTGGTCTTTAGAGTTTTATTTCAGGCTGCTCATTTATCTGTACCCCTGGGCTTTTTGGTCTAGAACTTGGTATTTTATTTTTTTGGAATATGGTTAAATTATGATACTAGATTTGAACATGAAGGCTTCTCAAGGAACTGGGGAAACCACGATGTATTTGAAAGAATGAAGCTGCCAGTTACTGGAAAATGAGGATGTCTTAGATGTCCTTGTAGAGCAGTTCTAGCGTGATGTGAACCTGGCCTGCTGAGCGAGCAAAGCTTTTGGGAAAGGACTGCAGCAAAATTCCTAACACGGCCTGCTGCCTGCACCTTCACGTTTGATAGTCGGTTCTCTTCGGTGGTCAGGAAGCTACTGTGACAGGTTGTTCTGGCTGGCTGTCATCTCCCTACTTCAGAACGCTTCAGGGGGATTTCCCATTGAAAAGTGCACTGGGTAGATCAGTTTGCAAAGGTGGGAGGCTTTTTCAGCAGTGCATTTCATGTGCCTTTTGCCTCGCTGAAGAGTTGCCCAGAATTTTTAATGAAACAACAAGAACAAAAAAATTATTTTTACCTTGCCTTTTTGCTTTCTTTGTGGCCCACAACTATTCCCATAGTACAGAAGAACAGTTAGGTTCTTTACACCGGATAAGCACCAATGTCAGCACATAAAAGCTCTGTGCTGAAAATAGTTTGTTTCATGTTTATTCACCTCGTGAAATGACCAAATTCAAATTCGCATTTAAAAATAAACTGTAAAATAATCTATGTTTTGTGTTTGTGTGTGCAATATATGGTCAGACAGGTCAGCATTTGTTTGTTTTTTATTAATTTTTTAACCTCTAAAATTTGCAGTTTCCTGGCAAGATAGCTCACTAATGAGACCCTTGATCTCTACCTTTTTTTCTTTTTTTTTTTTAGATCAAAATGTGATTTTTGTATTCCTTGGTGTGTAAAGTAACTGTTTTGTGATATGTTTTTAAAACAAAATTCTTATGTACGTATACTTATATAGGAGTGTACATCTATTTGAATTGAATGAGAAGTACTTTAAGAGATATTCTTGATGTTTGTATCTAATTTACTTTGGGTATAGTGTAAAATAAGGAAAATTCTGTAGCTATAAAGTTAAGATAGATCTATTATGTAAAATCTGTAGGCGACCAATTTTAAAAATTTAATTTGTGGCTGAAACTTTCAGAGTGCAAATGCAAATGAAAAGATGCGTTACTTTTTTTTTTCTTTTTTTTTAACTTTAAATTGTTTTCTTTCATGTGCTTTCCTTCTCAACCAAAAATAGGAGACGCAGTGCAGACAGCTGCTGCAAAGGTGTGAGAAAATGAAAACGCCTGCACGAAGCACCTCTGTAAAAGTTAGTTTAAGACAAGCCGGCTTAGCTGTAAAGATGCTACTCAAGGGTTAAGCTCAGCGCATTTCGCTGGCTGCTGAGTGAAACAGGATGCAGTGACTACATTGTCAGACTGCTGGTGTGAGTGCAAACAGATGAGGAAATGCTGGATCAGGCACTTCAGCAACTTGGGCTGTTCCCTAGGAAACCGCTTGCGTCACACTTGCCAGCAATTAGCTTACAGTTCTTTTATTTTTGATAGTGTTGCAAGCTGAACTCGCCTCTTACAAAGGGAAAGACTGGCTTGAGCTCAAGCCGTTTGGTTTGACTGCGGCCACGGAGCTCGTGAGAATTTGTGAGGAGGATGAATTGAAAAATTTAAACTTTTCAGCCTTCTTCTCTAAAGAACGTTGTAGCCAGGCTCGGTTCACAAAGATGTATAATCAAATTCTTGTGATCTGTGTGAAAATGATCTTCCCCTAGTTGCCAAAATTAAGTGCCCTGAGTTTGACCTGCATTTTGGGTATCACCACCTTTTACAACAGTTAACATGAAGTATTTTTTTTTGTGCTACATATTAAAAACTTTGTTTTGAAAATTAATGTTGCCCGAGGCTTAACCTGTAAAGCAAGGGAGTCTAAATTCTATATTGTTCTAAGTCTTTTTTTTTTTTTTTTCCTGTTGTGGTTAAAACTCAGTAACTTTCAGTAGTTACCTGGCAGCAAATATAAAGCAGTTAGTGTTGAAAGCAGCGGGTGTTTTATCTCAGAAAATCGTCATGTCTTCTGCGTTTCATCTCAGAAAATCGTCATGTCTTCTGCATTTCGCTTCAAAACTGTAAACAATTTTACAGTAACTGCTTTAATATTGATGGATGTTGTTAGTATAGATATTGCCTCATGGCTAGCTATGGCTGGAGTTTTCCTGAGGAAAATCACACAGCGACCGGCAGCTTAAACCAAAATGTTTGTGTTTTTATTTTTCTGTGGTTTTTACATAAGCAAACACATGAATAAACCTAGATTTTAACAAACTGGAATTATAGCACACAGTTGAAGGCCAGACTTGTTAAAATGTCAAGGTTAATTCAGAATACACATGTTTCTATGTTTGTGTGAAGCTTAAAGATTCAATATATTTTAAATGTGTCAGCACTATGATTTTTAAATTATTTCAAAAGAATTCCGACATATAACCCCCTGCATTTTTTTGCATGCTATAGGAGTAAAGCAAAAAACACAACCTTTCCACCCTATTGCAAGAAGAACACTCCAAACAAGAAACACCACTGGAAAAAACCCCAAAACCAAACCACCAACAACCAACTTCAACCCCAACTTTCCCCTCCCCCCATCCCTGAACCCTTGAATACAAGGCTTGGAAAGATTGAGTATCTTCATTTCTGCACATTTATGATAAATTGGCTTGGCTGTAAGATTGGCAGGCCATATTTGTAGGGCATTTTTTTGGACTGTATGCCAGTGTTGTTTATGGTTAGCTGACCTCTGAGGCTGTGTTCCAAACCATGATCACTGTCTACATGGCCCGTGATCTTTGTACAGGTGTCTCTTCAATTGTATTTTACATAAGTAAAAAAACCCCAAATCAGAATTGTGTGGAGCTAGCTAAAGCACTGGAATGCCTTTATAATGGAAGAGTAGCTGGTTTTGCTGACACTTCAGAGTAGTTTGGCTGACTTGTCCAGCCTCACTCTGACATTGCGTGTGGCCTCTGCGTGGTTTATGCTACCTTTGGTGTCTGATCATATCAGCTCAACTGCGAATTATGTAGTTTTACTGCTGGAGTCAGTATCAGGTCACTGTTGGATTCCATGAGTGTATGTCTAGTAATTTTGCCATTTATTTAGGGCAATTCCTGCAAGTTATGCAATGCATTAGACTTATCAAATATTTTGTTCTGTCCTTGTTTAGTATTTTAGCCCTGTAAGCCTTGTCAGTCTTCCTTCAGTGAAGGAAATGGGAGTTACATGAGCACATACTAATTTTTTTTGGCATAAATTTTAATGTTTAATTATCTGACTTGAGTCTTCATTCTGGCACTTGTTAGCTATTTTCAAAATGCTTTTATGCCCTGACAATTTTCAGTTGTTGTTTTCTGAATTCTCAGAAAGACTGCTTGGTGTACATGCATGTTTCAAAAGTTCAGTCTAATAGCAGATGGAACTGGATGCTACTTGGCTATTTCATCTTTCAGGCATTACGGTAAAGGACTGCAATTTTTTTTCAGCAAAGTAGGTGAAGTTTTGTCCAGTTCCCATGGAAACATTTGTTTTATATCTGTTTTAATCCTGTGACTTCATAAGTCAACTTGTCTAGCATTGTTTATTTTGTAGCTTCTAGAATCAGTCAGATAGGTGGGTGCTATGAAAGAGAAAAGCGATTAAGGGCTCTTCAGTCTTTTTCTGATTGTGATTTTTATTGTGGAAAGCAAATCAGTAAAATGTTTTTGCAGCTCTTACACTACGAAGTGTTTTGTAGAAAATGCCACTGAAAACATGGAAGAAGTAACTGAGAATCCATTGTTTTTTTTTATGTATGCAGCTAAAAGGGCCAGCAGTCAGATCACTTTGCATGGAAAGTTTTGTGCATCAGGATGGTTTCCATGCTTTTCTTAGCAGCACAAAGGGGTGTTTTCTTTGTTTTGTGTCCTCATCATATGATTATGTTTCTATAAGATTGTTTGAATACCCTAAGATAGGCAGCCTTTAACAAAAAATTATTATTCCTGTTGTCTTATTTGAATAACTTTCTTCTTTGTCTTTTAATTTTCAAAATATCTTTGCCAGTAATGGGGTTCTTATTGTTTGTTTATTTCCATGTAATCATTAAGATCAATAGAGGAAATCATATAGGCTTCGTTCTGTTCACCAACCCCTTTCTCCTGATATTAAAGTCTTCCTCTTTCCTGTGAATAGGAAGTTTCTCTACATCTCCACCCTAGAACATCACAACTTCAGGCTGTGGGAAACCTGTCATTGGGCTTCTCTATTTGTTTTGGATTTTCAGAGAATAAAAGCTAGGGGGAATAATGGAGAGAAATGACATAGCCATCTCTAAAGTTTCCTGGCATGTCACAAGTTTTCCTTCATTATGTTGTGATTTTCATAGTTTATTTATTTCCCACATCCAAGTAACTGACTTGTTTCCAGTTTCTTCAGTATCAACCTTTCCAATGTGTTTGGTGTCCACACAGAGTTTGAGTACTCAAGAAATCAATAAAATGTAACAGTTTGCTAAAACCTCATGGAATGGAGAGCTCCTTTCTCATTTTCATTGACTTAGGTTACAGTTGCAGATGATTTTTCTCAGTCTTTGTGTCTTACTATGGTTTTCTTCTGCAATAGCAATTTTATAAACATTTTTGATTTAAAAGGTTATCCTCTGTGTACTGTACCTATTTAGATGAAATGTTTTTGCTGAGATGCACATTGAAGGCCGAAACTTCAATGGCTTTTGAAATCAAGTAACAGAGTGCTGTCGGGGTAACTTTTCTATACCTCCCTCCTTCTTTTTTTTCTCCTTATTTATTTATCTATTAAAAATTGAAGTGCTGACCTCTTGTATTTGTCTCTGCTACATTCTATTTTCTCCCCCAAGTCCTCCTCATTGTTCCTTCACATATTGGTGTTTTCTTTGCTTTAAGGTGGTGTTTCTTGTTGTTGTTGTTGGGGTTTTTTGTGAGTTTTTTTTGGGTTTTTTGCCTCTTTTATTTTTTTTTCCTTATAATGCCAGCAGCAGAACTAAGTAAAATGTGTGGTACAACTGCAGGATTTGTCATCTGGGAGGTCCAATTGCAGTGCAAGTGTTGATTAAAGTTATGAGTTCTGAGGTCAGAGCATAATAATTTTTTGATGCTAAGAACTATGTCCACCAGATTAATTTTTATGTAATCACAAAAAAAGGGAAGTATGTTTCTTTTTTTGCCTTTGGGCATATCATTTCTAATCTGAACACCTCTGTTCAAATGTTCCAACTCCCTGGATGCCTTATGGTGCTGACACTGAAAGGAGTGGTCCTTCCCAGCCCTTTCTGCTCATTCCTGCCCTGGCACCATCCCCCATTGTGCTGACACAAGCATTCATGAGACTACACAGTGAACTAAATTGGGGAACTAATCCATGTTAAAAGTAATCAGTCCTTTTTGTAGCTCCTTGCCACGTGTCTGCATGAATGCTTTTGCTGCGTAAGGGAGGGAGCGAGGCAGGGATGGGAATGAGCAGCTGAGGGAGGGCAGGACTGCTGCTTTATTGTGGCAATGCCAAGTTGTGCTGATTTAAGAGAATTAATGGCACTGCTGTGTAAAGAACGGATGTGTTAGAACTCCCCAATAAATCAGTCAGAGAAGCATCTCCTTGTGCCCAAAAGCCTCTATAGTTTTTTCTGTCTTGAGTGAACTGTATACTCTGCATTGTCTACTCGAAGTAAAGGAACAAAATGCTTAAGTACTGGATAGCTGATACATGGTGAACAGGTACTTAAAATACAGATACTAAGCAATTGCAGTCAGATGCAGTACCATGCTTGCAACATATGATGTTATCTGCAAAGTTTTCACAAAGACCTTGAGTAGAAAGGTTCGATTTAGATATTTAAGTGAGACTTGTATGTAAATAAGTCAGAGGGTTCATTTGAAAATCACTTTAGGAATCATCCTGCATTCATAGGTGAGAACAAGACGAACTGGTAAAAAGCACATGAGAATCAGATTCTTCCAAATACTGGAGTATTTGGGACTCATTTAAAACAGTGTCTTAGTACTCTACTGTTTATGTGAAAATTCCTCATAATTTTTGGAGTGAAGTAAAATGAAAACATTATAAAACTGTAGTAACACTTTTGTGAGTCACCTTATGAGTCTTGGACTCACATCAGTTCATTGTGCTTCCATCTACAAGACTGTATGTGTAACATGGTAGTGAAGAAGATCTATTGCCTGGGACTGTATCTGTTTCTTTTGTGAACTTTTTTGTGTTTTCTTCATTGTGCTGGAGGTTTGTGATCAAAGAGAAAATTGTCTGCAGTCCTGCTGTTTTGAGAATTTAGTTCTATTCCTTTATGAAACCTGAAATGTTAAATCTTGCCTTGTGCAGCTAATGATGCTTTCCTAACAAAAGGACAGTTTCTTGCTGCCTAAATGTAATTATTTTCCCTTAAATTAATGTTCAGGAAGAAAAAGAGGAAATTTACTCTTGATTAAGTTCACATTTTTTTGAACCAGAGCATTAACGAAAATGTTGATTACATACATGCTTGACAAAGATCACACTCAAACCTGGGAGAAGGGAGAGGAAAATGAAAAATAAATTGGAGAGAAAGCTTTAATCACACAAAGAAGAAATTTTAGCAGCCTAAGGTTTGCAAATAATGCCTGATGTCGAGCTGAATTCACTTGATAGTTTTTTATCTTCTCCATCAATTACTCCTAGCCAGAAGATGGAGTTAGAACACTCTTTTATTCTGTCAAATAAGTGTTTTTCAGAACTTTATTTATTTTCTAGTCATACAAGATAATGTGTTCTAGACAATGCAGTGTGAAGTATGAAGGATGTACAGGGTCCTCTGTCACTGGAATTTCCAGAATATCATAAAATCACAGAATATGGGTTGGAAGGGACCTTAAAAGTCATCTAGTTACCACCACACTGTGTGGGCAGGGACACCATTCACTAGATCAGGTTACCCAGACCTCCATCCAGCCTGTCCTTGATCACTTCCAGGGATGTGTTCTGTAGGATCTTTAGCAAGTATGACTAGTGAAAACATTATTAGGAGTATATTATAAGAAATAGTTGAAGGGAAACTTTGAGCCAGTTTGGTAAGGACTTTTGAATAGTGTGGCTCTTAGCAGTCATCCATTATAATGACCCTGCAGTCTCAAGAAAAGGGACAGTGTTTGTGATGGCCCTAAAACAACTGTATGTATTTCTGCTAATGGTACCGTTGAGACAATTTGCAGCATACTGTGAAATCTGCTCAGGAAATTGAGTGAACATGGGTGGATATTTTGTGTTGAATTCCTTTCTGCCATTAATTATTTTCATAAATTGAACATTTGGAAACGTAGCCCACAAGACTTAAACGTTTTGCCAAAACTCCTTATTGTGGCTGATGAACTGTCAAAAGTTGAGTGCTCTGTGAATTTAGCCAATGCCTCCTGTAAATGGTCAATGCCTTCAGGGATATAACCCAGGGCCAGAGCAGGCAATTCTAATCTGATTTCCCTGCCTTATTTTCTAAACCACAGTGTCGGGGGGCCTCCAGTCAAAAATCTGTCTTTCTTATAAGTTACAGGCTTTGTTCTCAATGCAAATGTCCTGTGTGCAGAGTTTAATTAATTAATTAGCTTGGTTACAATCCTGTGTGAGTTGAGGAAAATGAAAGATTACCCTTTTATCTATTGGTCAGAAACATGCCTCAAACAGAAGCAATTTCAGAATCTCCTAAATGTTTGCTTTGGTATTTAATATACAGCTTGATTCACAATAAGATTACATATCTTTTTGCTATGCTCAAAAAAGCTATACTACATTTGCATATTTAGATTTCATTATATAAAAGAGAGTTTTAGTCTCTCTTTTTTCTTGGGACACTTATAAAGGATTCTTATTTTGTCAAAATGCTTAATGATAGTACTTTTAGAGGACAATATTTTGTCAGAAAATTTAAACTAAGTATTCAAAGTGTTTCAAATTTCCAATACAAAAATTAGGAATCCTGAGATTAAAATTAACACTATTGATTCCACAGCTTCTTGTAAGTGCTTTGTGTGGCTTTATTGGTTTTATTTGACTGAAGAATTGCTGCGTTCTGCTGTGTTGGTTACTTAGTAGTGATTGCTAGAATATTGACTTTGAAGTTTAAACGAAAAAAAATCCAGATGCCCCAGAACTCCAAAATCTCCTGAAAAAGAAAATTAGAATGCCATACTTTCACAGAACATAAGTACTTCCCTCACCCTATTTGCAGATTTGTATGTTTAATGACTGAACTTTTATGGTGTGTCTAAATATTGTAAAATGCCTTGTATTTTCACATTGAAATCTCATAACTTCAAAGCAGCTAGACACCTCTTTATATTAGTAAAATTTTTGTTGACATCAAAAATATAACCAAAAATAATTGAAATTAAATGATAGCTTTTGCATTTTGACATTTAAAACATACTGTTCAGTATTCTGACTAGTTTGACAACCTATATGAACTGTGCAATATGTTTTTGTTTAAGCAGTTGTAGTAATTTTTAATAACTGTTTGTACACACTGAGAAACTGCATTTTCTAGTTTGCAAAGTAGTAGCTCATTTTCTGTGTCCTGAGGCAATGAATTAAAACTATTTAAGTGTGATAGTGAGAGTTAACATCATTTAAGCATAGTAGTGTGACTCAGTCGTATGGTGTTTTAGGTTTGAAGTTTCCACATCAGTTTTTTTAAACACCAGTACAAAGTTTTTTCATTGAAGAGTAAGTCTATTGAACCGTTCGATTCTGCAAGTGAATCAGCATTTCTAAGTAGCTGCTTCTAATCTTAACCAACTCATCGTTGTGAACTTCCAAGTTGTTTCCTCTAAACATCTTTCATTCTTAAAGCTTTAGCCCTTAACTTGCACTGGTTCTTGAAATCATAGTCCTTACAAGAAGCTAAAGCATCTTTTTAGTTATGTCAATGTATCCCTTAAGTTTATGACACAAGACAAAACATCTTGAAGAAATAATTTCCTTTTTCCTATTTTATCTTCCTGTTAAATACTAATAAAAGACACTATCATGTTGGGTCACAAGAGTGACTGGAAAAGTGCCTGGCAGAAAAGGACCTGGGGGTGCTGGTCATCAGCCAGCTGCACATGAGCCAGCGTGTTCCCAGGTGGCCAAGAGGGACAGCAGCATCCTGGCTTGGATCAGAAATAGTGTGTCCAGCAGGACTAGGGTAACAGTTGGCTCCCTGTACTTGGCGCTGGTGAGGCCACACCTTGAGTTCAGTTCTGGGCCACTCATGACCAGAAAGACATTGAGGTGCTGGAGGAGTCCAGACAACTGAGCTGGGCAAGGGTCTGGAGCACAAGTCTTATGAGGAGCAGCTGAGGGAGCTGAGGGTGTTTAGCCTGGAGAGAAAGAGACTCAGGGGAGACCTCACCACTCCCTACAACTACCTGAAAGGAGGCTGTAGCCAGTTTTGGGGGTCAGTCTGTTCTCCCAGGTAACAAGTGACAGGATGAGAGAAAATGGCCTCAAGTTGCACCAGGGGAGGTTTAGATAGGATGTTAAGAAAAATATTTTCATGGAAAGTGTTGTAAATCATTGCACTAGACTGCCCAGAGAAGCAGTGGAGTAATCATCCTTGGAAGTGTTCAAAAAACATGTAGTTAGGGCACTTGAGAACGTGGTCTAATGGTGAATGTGGTGGCAGTGCTAGGTTGATGATTGGACTTGATCTCAAAGGTCTTTTCCAATCTTAACAAGTCTGTGATTCTATGATCATATCTGGACTTGGTAAAGAGTTTTTCTTCCCTTACCACAGATGTTTGTTTTCAAGATTCTCTCTGCAGTGGCTATTCTGTCCTTTTCTTTGGATCTACTTTTATAGGGTAATTTATTTGGCATATAACCCTGTACTGAATTATGACCTTAACATTTTGTAAATTTAGGCAAATTCATGTATATGCATGTTGTGTGTGTGTGCACACATTCTAGCTTAATTCAAATACCTTTTTTCATGCAAGCATTCATAGAATCATAGAATGGTTTGAGTTGGAAGGGACCTTAAAGATCCCCTAATTCTCCCCCCACCCTGCAATGGACAGGGACACCTTCCCCTAGACCAGGTTGCTCAGGGCCCCATCCAGCCTGACCTTGAACACTTCCAGGAATGGGGCATCCACAACTTCTCTGGGCAACCTGTTTTGGTCCCTCACCACCCTCACAGTAAAGAATTTCTTCCTAATATCTAATCTGAGTTTATCCTCGGTTTGAAGCCATTCCCCCTTGTCCTGTCACTACAGTTGCTGATAAGGAGTTCCTCTCTGGCTTCCTCGTAGGCCCCATCCAACACTTGAAGGTTTCTATGAGGTGTCTGTGCAACCTTCTCTTCTCCAGGCTGAACAGCCTCAACTTTTTCAGCCTGAAGTATTCATCCCAAGTATCTTTGAATTCATTGGTTTATTTCAGTGAAATTTGACAGAGGATAAACATCTAACTCGAAGTTGTCAGGTAATCCAGTCATAGGACAAAAGTTCCAAGGATTTCGTCATTTGCACTCCTCACTGACTTACTTACCCATTTTACTGAAAAAGTGTATTTATTTTTCTGGTATTCCTTGTTGTGATGTTTATTTAAGTTTTGCTAAGATGGTCTTTTGTGTAGTGAAACATGACAGCTTATTTCCTGTCATGTTATAGGACTTAATTTATTGTTCTTCAGTCTTGTAACAGTAACAAGCTGTCTAGCAATGACAGCTCCAAGATAAATAAAATGCTTACTTATTTATTGGCTAATTTGTTTATGCTCTGAGCCTTTCTTGCAGAGACTTTAACTTCTTTTTCATTGTAGCAACCTGCTGATAGGAGTGGCAATGGCTGTTCTTTGGAAGAGGCACTTGAACAAGTTTTGATTTGGCAAGAAGCCTGATTCACTGCTGCTGCTGGGATGGGAAAGCAAGTTGTCTCACTGGTATTTTATTTTGTGAAGTAAAAGGACAGGTCACAGTCTATTGTTGTGGAGCCCTGAATAGGCAAATGGACAGCAGGATGAAACAAAGGAGACCAAAGGTTGCAATAGAGAAGCTTGCTTTTCAAGGAAAAGATGAGCTTTCATAGAGTTTTTCTCAAAATGACCAGAAAGCAGGAAGTTTTATTGATTCCCACTAAATTTCCTCAGTCTTTTCTGATGCTCAAAGTTATTTTTCCCTCCTTTAAGAAATGGAACTTATGTGTAAGTGAAGTATGTTTCTCATTCTATCTCCAAGTTCACCTTCTGTTTGCAGATAAGATGGCTTTTGTATTTATTACATTGTTCAAATGCATGTGTTGTCCGGTTCAGCAGTGAGGTAATTTTTGTTTGTTTTAAAATTAACTAGCTAGCATTTATGAAGGAGAGGGTGAAGAAGGAAAAAGACACTTAGTTAAAACTTGGCAGTTTTCAAGATCAGTTATTAGAACAACAAAGTTAATCTCCCAGTCAGTCTTACCTCTTTATGGGACACAAAGCTGGCATTGTAGGAGCGTAATTCTGACTAGAATTCTGTGAAGTGTGTGCTTTCTGCATAGGCTGCATTTTTGGGAACAACAGGACATTTGTTTCTGGCTCTTTGCTTCCTATCTCAAGTCATATTTAAAAGATTATCCAGGTGACTTCTGGATATCTGTTTGGAAAGTTTATCAGGAGTGAGACTTCAGACAGCAGAGTCTCCTGCTGGTGCTGTCCACTGAAGCATGGTTAAACTGTGTTCTAGCCCCTTGAAAATTCTCAAAATACAGCAGTAGTTTGAACAGCTAGTTGTCCCTTCAGCACCTTGATAGTTTCCAGATACAGCAGTAGAAAAGGTGATGCTTTGTTTCCCAAGGGTATTAGAAGACTGGAAACTCAGTTTTCAGCTGTCATGGTGAGAGGTGTGGTAAGTAAATTCAGAATCTTGGAGAAGTTGACTTAGAGTCCAGGTACAGGCATATAAATCAGAAAGCAAGCTGAAGCAATTTCTGAACCCTGAGTCAATGAGTAAGGCTTTCCTGAGTTTAGTAGGGTTATTTTTTATTTCAGATCTCTCTGCTTGACTTCCACATAAACTGCTTAGACCTTCGGATACTGTCAGAATGTTTCAGTTTGGGGTAATATAGCTATTCTTGGCCCAAATTACACCTAGTCTTTGTCAAGAGACAATATTCTTTGGGGGTGCCTTGGAATCACAGAAATAGCTTTCTCCTAATCCTGATAGCAGACCAAAAAGTACTGAGATGAATGAAGCCACAGATGATCTGCTTCACATCAGGTTGGTTTTACTTACTCCTTTTCCTTGTCTTTGTTTTAGAGATTTGGTAAAACTCATGTCAGGAATTCAGTATTAAAAAAATAAGAGGATTATCCCTGTTTACTGTCTTTTATATAGTTTCTCCACTTTGTGTATGGATGGTGGGTTTCTCTTGATGGAGTGAAGGGGGAATGTTCCTGATTTGGGTCACTTCCATTTGAAATAGCGTATGTTCCCGCTAGCCCTCCTGAATTTATGGTAATACTTATGTTAACTTAATGGAAGAGGCAGACTGTGTTCTCTTTCCATGCACTTTTTTGATTGGAGATGTGTGCAGCAAAGACTGTGATAAATGCATGCACAGCCTCTCAGGTCTGAGTAGCTAATTATAGTTCAGGGGTTGAGAGTGACTACTGAATGTGAGGTTTTACATTGGAAATATGTCAAAAGAATATGAAAATAAGCATTCTGGTTTTTTGTAATATTGACTCATATTATTCAGTGTCCTGTTTTTGGCCACTCTAGTTTTAGCTTCTTCCTTCATGTTTTCTCAGAGCCAGCAGGAGGAATGTGAGCACACAAGGTACAGACTCCCTCTGTTATGATGTCCAGCATTACAGTGCATTCCTATTAGGCCCAGCTCTGATGAGAAAACTCCTTCTTTTCCATAGACTGAAGCTAGAGAATGCCTACTAGAGGTCTAATACATATATCTATACTTTAAATAACATTTTTAGACTTGTGTAAACTATGCAAATTTTTTTCTTATTCAATAGATTTCCAGAAGTGTAACAAGTGCTTTGAAACTTTATAATATGTTGTCAAAGAATGGAAAGTATCAGGCTACTCAGAATGTGGCCTTTACTTAAAAAATACACTGGACCAATAAATAAGCCTGTTCATAGAGCTTTCACATACGTTCTTTCTAAATTAAAATTCTGTAATTGTAAAATTAAATTTAGGAAGCAGTGGCAAACAGCTTTGCATCTGTACAGTTTTATGTTGTTTATTCTTCAGAGTCTTCTAAATAATTTTTGTATTGAGATATTTAAAAGTAGAGCACTTCTAAGTTCCTTAAATACTGGACTTGCTAAACATATGACTACTTAGAAAATAATGATGGGATGATTATTTCTACTGGTGCAGGTTGTTTTGTGAGATCTCCTGGAGTGAGAACAACAGGGCTTTGTCCCTGTAAACAGTTACCCAATAAAATTGTTACTGGATTTGAATTTTCATTTACAGATTAAACAGAAGTGAAAGAAGCTCAAAGCTTACATTCCAAAACTGGCAAAACTGATGACTACTTTTTTCATTTTTCTTTTTTTTTTTTTTTTTTTTTTCCCCTGCTGGGAGAGTGAACTGTTGAAAATATAAAAATTAAATCTATTACTCATTGTAGTCACTGATATTTAAGCGGATAAACATTCTTTGAAAGTCCCATGAATTTTTAGAAAAGAGCTTTTGTGGTTTGTATTTATAAATTTGTATCTCTTTTCCTGAAGCTATGGTGAGCTCTGCATACTTCATTCTTTTTCAATTGTAAACATAGTTTCGGTACTACCACTTTTGCACCAAATGCTGTTCCTAAGCGACTGCTGACGTCAGTTGGTGCAGCACAAGAAGGTTTGTGTGTTTATCTGCTGTGGGCAGACTCTTAGAAAAGGCGAAAGTATGTAACTAGATTAGGCCAAAGAGATTGCTGCTTTAAATAAGCGTACATACTGTTTGCAATGCCTTACTCTCTCTTTTTTTTTAATGTATTTTATTTTGATTAGCAGTTGTATCTTCTGTTGCATATGCCACAGTATCTCATTTGCAGGAGATGATAAGGAGGGGTATATATTCTCTTTGCTGTTGCTTTAAAGGGACAGCAGTTTTACTTCTTCTCTATGTCATAGTTAGAATGAGAATTTAAAAGGAGTATGTGCCACAGCATAAAGCTTTCACATACCTGATCTCGAGGTTAGAAATGAAAGCAGGCTTACAAGTTCCAGTTTAAGTGAAACATATTTGCTTAGAGATTTTTGGCCAGAACCTACACATTTGGAAAAACTGGAATGATACTCTTGGAATATTTTACTGCATGCCTTTGTGTCAAATGGAGTTGGAGTGTAGCTGTCTTAAGGACCTTTGTGGATTATTTTTTTTTGTCCTTGATTATGCTTGCAGCACACCCACAATGAATAAAAATTACCTGCAGCAAAAACTTTTTGCATGAAAATCTTTTTATGAAAATAAAGGAGTTTAGTAGTGGTCCTGCAGTCATGGTAGGCCAAAAAGTGAAGTTAAGAAGTTTAGTGGAGGTAGTAGTACTGACTGGCAGAATAAGGCAGGAAGAAATAGGACCAGAATCTCTTCTTCAGGTTGAAGAATAGAAGCAGGAACTTTCAGAACTAAATAAAAGCTGAGAACAATTGCTCCAAATTAACTTAAATCAGATTAGAATTAAAGAAAATGCCTGTGGGACATAGGAGAATATTAGCAAACATAAAGGTGAAAAGGTTAAGCTAAATAAGGTCCACTTTGAATGTGGCTGTGGTGATAACCATTCTTGAAGTTCCCATCAATCTTTACATTTCGTGTACTGTTATTTTGTGCTATACAGTCTTGCCTTGAGAACCAGGGATTCATGTCCGTCACTGTCATATTTCATAAGACTCCTGTTTACTTGTTCCTCTGGCTTGTCCAGGTCCCTCTGGATGGCAGCCGAGCCACTCATATTTGTAAGCAAGTCTTGTAAACTTCCACTGTGTAGAACAACAGGGTAGGTTTTAATTCAGGGTGAAAAGAGTTAAGTAGCCGCAGGTGCTATTACCCATTTGCCCTTACTGCTTCTTTCTTCTAGGTCTTTATTGAATTTTCAGTCCCTTTTACTGTATTTTCTTGCTATAAGAATTCTTTTTAACTTCCAACAGGAAAGGTGGAGTTAAGAGATGACATTTAATACAGTAAACCGTTCTTAAACAAATGGTCAAGTTACGTGTGAATTTCATTAATATAAAAACATAAAAATGGCTCAGATTAAGAGTTCATTTAGCTTACTATTCTGTCTCTAATCTCTGATCTTTATCTAAGGTCAATTTAACATCTGTTTGTAACAGTTAAATATCTTTTACATCTTTGACTTGAAGATGTCATATTAAACAGACTTTTTGGGCCAAAACACGGGGTGGAACTTCTTCCGTCTATCCTATGCGTCTGTCTGTTATAACAGTGTCTCTAGAAGCAGCACACCAAGGGAAAAAATCAATAAAAACTCAAATCACAAGTTGCTGCTTATCATCTTCTCGTCCATCATGAGGGCTAATGTCCAATTAAATGCATTAAAGGTCATAGGGGAAAAGAAAGTAGCTGTAATCAGAAGCTGATGGAAAATATGATAACATATGATACTCTTCTTTCTTTTTTCCCATACCACCTTCCTACACTCTCTCAACTTCCACCTGTTTTCAGCTCAGGGGACTCTATAATGTGGTTTAGCTATTAAGTTGCAAGTGCTGTTCAGCCTCCTTTTCAGTGTATGGATATTTCCTCCTTTTCCCAGTTTTCCCTTGAACTTATTAAACTTCTTGCATCCTTTGATAAAGCAGGTTACTTACTACTTTAGGGAAGAACTGTCTCTTTCTTGTTAGGACAGATTCTAGCTCATTCTAATAGTTTCTGGTTATTGTGCTGTAAAAAAGTAGTCTACTGTGTTTACCTTTCTCCTGACCAGTTCCTTGGGCAGAATTTGTAACAAGCTTGAGTTCTGTGTAGCAAGACAATAACTGATTTGTTTAAAAATTATTTAAAGGTGATTTAGACACCACCTTGATGCATCAAACTTCATGAGTTTGTATATTCTTAGGCTGAATATATTCCAGTAATACACAGTTTTTCTGTTTCCTGGAGGTTAATGACTACCTGCCATGAGGATTTTTTATTGCAGGCTGATGCTGCTCAAAACTCCTATGAATGTAGCAGGTGTGCTTGTGCAAAACACCTGGAGACAGGTGAAGAGCAGAGAAATACACTCACTGAGACATCATACTGTGCTATTACATTAGTTTTGTTTTCCAGAGGAAAGTTGTTGATTTGTTGTTGTGAGATGAGTTGGAATTACCTTAACTGTCTTTACATACTTACAGAGAAATGGGTGCACCTCGGACATATGGTTTGGGTTTTTATCAGTATTTGTTTTGTAGGTTCTGCTCTTGTTTACAGAGAGCAAACTTTGTATGTTTTTATAAATGAATGGATTATTCCAAAACGTATTCTTTCATTGTCACTGACTTCAAAAGGCAGCCACAGCAGATCCCAAAATACAGTTTTATAGACTGAAAAGGTCACTCCTTCCTTGTTAGGTCTTGTATTAACAGTAAAAGTAATAATTAAATATTTTTAGAAATAACTAATTTTTTATGACTTGTGACCTTATAACGGTCCTGTTTCAAAATGCTGCTCTGGGATATTAAACAAAATAAATTTAATGTCTATAATGATTTTTTTTAAATGAAACTCTTTAATATGTTAAACAGTTTAAGCAGTTACTGTAACCTCTTCTTGAATTGAGTATAAAATATTAAAATGAAATTTTCAAGAACACCTGTGAATTAATCATAATTATTTTAAATTTAGACAAATCAACAGGTATTTATTACATTTCTTAATTACAATACAATCTAAAACATTCTTGTCTCAGGTTTCTTAATTACTATCCTTTATATTAGTTGTTGAAACTGTAATTGGGTTCTAATGCAAACCCTTTTCTCTTTAAGTTTATAATAGACAAATTGAGAAGCATTTGTGTGTAGACTTGCAAGAAATACTCATGCTAGATCTTTATAAGTTTTTGATTGGGTATTTGCTGGGTGTTTTTGATAAAGAAGTGGAACAAATTTGGAATATATGTGACATTAGTATGAGATGCTAGAAACAGAATAATCTTTCATAATTGGCTAACGGATTTTTTTGTTCTGTTTATACAGAGTTATGAAAATGTACATTTGAGTTTTGATCCTGTGAATGTCTTCTTCCTGCTTTCCATATGACTTTTGCTTTTATTCCAGATATATAGTGGAACAAGTATAAAGCTAGTGTCTTCAGAAACACCTTAGAAGTCTAGAATACTTCAACAGATATACCTTGGTTTTGGTTAACATGTGCTGGACAGCAATTAATAACAAAGTTGGCTGATAGGGTGCATTTAGAAAGTTACAAATCAAATATATTTGTACTTAAGCACTAAAGATGCTGTTTGTCTCTGTAGCCCAGAATAAATACTTCTATGAGGGATGGTTCACATATGGCTGCCAAAGAAAAAGAAAGATTTGTATATAAGCTGGGCTTGGTATCTGAAAGAATTAGTTTCAACTCAGTATGTTAATGCCTGGTTGTAGTCTTTGGAAGCAACCTGAATGTATAGGCTTTATTTTGTGATTTCTTTATGAGCTGTTCTTTTTTTTTGGACACAACTGCTTTAACATGGTGTTCCTATAGTGGATTCATAGCATATTTTGTGAGATATTAGTTATTGTCTTTCTGCTCTTGGTAGTTTTGCCTCATTGCCTTATTTCAGAAACTGACTTGGCCAAAGTATTGGTTCTCCTATATGTTGTTCAGCAGTTCTCAAACTACTTGGGATGACCAAAGGTTGCCATCCTATTTTGGGTTGCAGAAGTTGCAAAGGGGATTCCATCACTAGTGTAAAAACGTCACTGTTTATTAATGTTTGGAGTTCCAACCCTAGCAGAAATGATGCTTGAAATGGAGTTTATCACAACAGGGGAAATAAAATTGGCAACTCCTCCTTTTGATATAAAGGTGAGATGGGGATACAGGGTAACATTTATTCTTTCATAGAAAACATCTAATATTGACATATTATGACTTTATGACCCCTTGAGGTTTCTTTCAAATGGAATTATCCTAGAAGACTATGTACCTGTTGGTGTGAAATTTTGTGTAGACATAGCTAACTAGTGAGGTACTGCTGAGGGCATGTTTGCAGTAGCACATAATTCTTCTCAGACTGTGAATCCTGGGAAAGGAGCTGAGCAAATATTTAAGTACTGAGTCAATGTTGAACTCCAGCCACCGTGGCTACTGAGCCTAGTACTGCCTAAGCTTTTTAGCTTGTAGCTCTCTTGTTTTCTAGCATACTACTTGTTAGTTTGTATGAATGAATGAGAAACAGTACCTTTGCGCACTACTCATAACTCTTCTGTCATTGTAGAAATAGGCCATACAACTTTATATGTGCCATCGTTCTGTTCACTGGTTTAAACTTTCAAAAAACCAGAGATCCTTATTACTTTAACCAGCACCTCAGTCTGTTAGCTTTCTGTGTTAGTGTAAACTTATCAGCATGTATTAATTCTGTTTCAGAAGGTGGGGAAAAGCAGACTAAATGTTCAGTGTTCTCCAACAGACATTTTAGATGCCTTCAGTATATTCTCACTGTACAGCACAGCAGTCACAACAACTTTGTGTTAAAATCACGTTGTGCCTTCAAATATCATTGAAACCTGAAAATTTTTGCTAACGCAACACAAACTTCTGGTTGCTCTGATGTTTAACTTAGCAGTTTGACTAAATCTGGTGAATTCTGGAGAAAAAGGTTCATATGCTTTAACTCTGTGTTGCAACTCCCTGAGTGCAGCATTAGTTGCCTTTAATGTCAATGACCAAACTCTTCGAAAAATAAACCTCTTGTCGATATTTTAAATTTAGTTCTCTTATCCCCATCCTGATATGAAACTTTTGTTGATTTTGGATATTGATTTAAGGCTGCTGAAGTAATTCATGGTAGAATGAGCTTTGAAGTATATTTTGCTTAACAGCATGAGTCAGTGTCTTCCTTTAAAGAAGTATGTTCCATATAGAAGGACTATCAGAGATTTACATATCTTAATCTGGGAAAGAAGAGATGCCATTTGATTCCTGTCCTTCACTACATACAATGTATGCAATATATAATGAATAAATGGCATACATTATTCACATTAGAATTTTAAAATTGTTTTACTCTGTAAGCACAAAATCTATTTTAAAATTCTCAGTTTGTGAATCATATAAAATTTTGTTCCCTTTCATAAAGGATTACAGGTAGATTTTGAACATGCTGATCTTTGGTTTAACTGAGTACTTGAACTAGAGAAATATTTCTGAAATTCCTCTATAGATCTCTTCTGAAGGAAGGTTTGGTGCATTTACCCAAACATTTGGTGCATCTTGACAACTCTGGTGAGTGAAAAACAATGCAGAAGAGAAACTCTGGACTAGAAAATGTGCTGAATCTCTGCTCAGCAAGCAGAGATTTCAGTACTTAAACAGGCTGAAATATGGTAAGGGCTGTGGTGGGTTGACCTTGACTGGATGCTGGTTGCTCATCAGGTTGCTCCTCAGCTGGACAGGAGCTCATGGGTCGAGATAACGACAGGAAGAGATCACTCATCAATTACTATCACAGGTGAAATAGACTCAACTTGGGGAAATTAATTTATTAACAATCAAATCAGAGTAGGATAATGAGAAGTAAACCCAAATCTTAAAAACACCTTCCTCCCACCCCTCCCCTCTTCCCAGGCTTAACTTTATTCCCAGTTCTCTACTTCATTCCCTGAGCAGTGCAGGTGAACAGGGGCTGGGGGTCGTGGCCAATTTATCACAGGTAATTTCTGCTGCTGCTTTCTCTCAGGGGGAAGACTCCTTCTCCTGCTCCAGCATGGGGTCCCTCTCATGGGAGGCAGTCCTCCATGAACTCCTCCAGTATGAGCCCTTCCCATAGGCTGCAGTTGTTCATGAACTGCTCCATGTGGGTCCCTTCTGCTGGGTTCAGTCCTTCAGGGATAGGCTGCTCCAGTTTGGGTCCCCCACAGCGTCACAAGTGCTGGCAGCAAACCTGCTCCAGTGTGGGCTCCTCTCTCCACAGGTCCACAGGTCCTGCTCCAGCAGCAGCCTGCTTCAGCATGGGCTTCCCATGGGGTCACTGCCTCCTTTGGGCACCCACCTGCCTTGGCATGGGGTCCTCCATGGACCTCCACATGCTGCAGGGGCACAGCTACCTCACCATGGGCTGCACCATGGGCTGCAGGGGAATCTCTGCTCCAGCACCTGGAGCACCTCCTGCCCCTCCCTCTGCACTGACCTTGGTGTCTGCAGGACTGTTCCTCTTAAATATTCTCACTCCTCTCTTCTCTGTCTGCAGTTGCTGCCATGCATTAAGTTTTTCCTCTCTTAAATATGTTATCTGAGAGGTGCTGCCACCATCTCTGATTGGTTCAGCCTTAGCCACCAGCAGGTCCATCTTGGAGCCATCTGGCATTGGCTCCACCAGAAACAGGGAAAGCTTCCAGCAACTTCTCACAGAAACCACTGTAGCCCCCCCACTACCCAAACCTTGCCCCACAAACAAAGGTCCTGCTAGATGTCATTCTAGTCTGTTAGACTGAGGTACTACTGTCTCTTTTGAGGCTTGAATTTTCTGATGCTTATTAATTTAATAGCTTCATTATTATAAGGGTTGAAACAGCTGTTTGATGAAGTGGACCACTAAGGAATCAACTAAACCCTCTGTAACAGAAGTTTGTGCTTCTAAAGTCTGTAATAATTTCCCTTTGCACCAGCACTGCACTGGATTTGTGATACAGGACTTAAAAAATTGGATAGTCCCTTTCACCAGGCTTTGTCAAGAAAGTTAGAAATTAATAGTGGTATTATGGGTAGCCATAAAACAGCAGAGTAGTTTGCAAAAACATTCTTACAAATCAGTCTGAACAAAAGAGGACTACTGCCATTTTTTACAAATTGACTTCTGTGTTTAATTCAGAACAGTGAAAATCTCACAAGTCTAAAGAATCCAAGTAATTGTAAATTGTTGGAGATTGAGGGAGTTGGAGGTAATATCAGTAGTAATTTTAATGGAAGATTTTTTTCTCCCTTCAAGGTCTTGCATTTTGTGGCACCTTAGAAATTTTAAAACTACATGCATTAAATATATCTTTATATGGATTGTTCAGATTTTGCACGAGAGTGGGATACTCAGGTTAAATCTTTAGATACCATCAGTGATTGTTTATTGGAGCAATCAACTAGAAAAGGAAAAACAACTGTTAGTTTCTTCCTGAGGAATATTTAGAATCTCCTTCAAAACAGCAATCAGAGACATATCTATAGTAATGATTGCAGTGTCAGTGATCATCCAGAGTTCATGCTGGAGCAATGGAAAGCAAAAGATCTGTTACATCTGTGCTCAGAAAAACTGTTAAAACAAAAGGGGAAAGTAAATGAAGTAGAATCCCTGCAGGCAGCATAGAGACTGTTTCAGGACATTGTACTGGAAACCTGAGACAAATGCATGGTGTTTATCAGAATAAGAGCTAAAGATAAAAAGACATACCATGATGAAACAGGATGCTAAAAAAGGCTCATAGGTAAGAGTAAGCATTCTTTAAAAATTGTATCTAAAACACAAAGATTAAATGTATTAGTTCAAGGCAGTTAAAAAATCATCTGAAGACCAACTTGCAGAAAATATATTTAAATATTAGTAGTATTTGTACAAATGCATTAGAAACTTGAAACCTCCCATAATACCTATAGGACTACCAGGCTCTCAGAAATAGAAGCATCTGTATAAGATGAGGCCACAGTGGGAAAAGAAAAGATTCTTTTTAGTGATGTTTGTTGTGGGAGAGCCTGGAGAAAATGCCAATGCTGAAAATGCGCAGGTAATGTTTCAGAGGATTTAAGTCAAATTTAAGTGTTGTGAAATACATTTGTTACTGGAAAACCAGCAGACTTTCAGGAAGAGATAATGCATGCCCAAGGTTCTCAAGAAGCTTGAGGAAAAATCAACCAAATTGCTGAATGTAATATGCAGCTTTTTCCATAAATTTGATTAGGTTGCCTCTCACTGCAAGTTGGCCAATGTCATGTCATTTAGTGAAAGTTTCAAAGAAGCTCTAAGGAACTGTTGGCCAATAATCACAATTTTCATGGCAGTCAAATTGATAAAATCATAACAAACGCTTCAGAGAAAGATGTTCTGGGGAAGAGTCAACTCCACTTTTGTGAGTCTCGTATCCAAGGTTGTGAGAATTTTCTGAAGGAAGTAGAAAGCTTGTAGATAATAAAGATCCATCT
Source organism: Sclerurus mexicanus (assembly GCA_013396755.1). NCBI lineage: Eukaryota > Metazoa > Chordata > Aves > Passeriformes > Furnariidae > Sclerurus > Sclerurus mexicanus. The sequence continues at coordinate 820,268 of VWZF01005810.1, forward strand.
TTTAGAGCGTGCTTGAATTTCTAAAAGTTTGTGTGATGTCCACTTTGTCGCCTGAATTGCCAGTTATTAGGAATTTGGGCAATTGGAAGAATTTGGTTTGATTGGAATGCCAAAGACAGGAGCGGCTGGTGTATGTGACAGCAAGTGTTGATACAGGAGTTGCTTTTATTTGATGTATTTTGTTAGTATGAATGTGTAGTTAGTGTGAGTGCATAAAACTAATTTTTGCATAATGCTATAGATCATGAAAATGTAAAACCTGGACTGAATATGGGTGTATTTGAGTAGATGTTTGTATGGTTTAGTTTTTAGCTTTGCACATAGGAAGCAAACAGTTACTAGGTTACAAACAGTGCTGAAGTGAAGTCAAGCTTCTTTTAAGCCTGTCTAGCCAAAACTGATTAGTAAATTGATTTCTAAATTATAATCTAACTTATCTTTGCCTCCCTTTTCCTAACTGAAAACTACTATATTGGTGCATAGACTTAAACTTACCTTATTATTTATTTTTCTCTCATTGGTTTGAATGTTGTGTCAAAGTCTTTTGTTGTGGGACAAGACTGAAAGTTGAAGGGAAATGGCCTTTGTGGCAAAGATTTTGTGGTGTTGTCTTTCTGAAATTCTGCTCTGGGATAAGTTATACTTTTTAAAATTGTCTTTTGCATACAGTCAATAAACTTATCTTTATAGCACAGTACATGAAGATTTCATCACAATACATACAATCTGATATGAAGTGGACTTGGCCTATAGTTTCATCTCTGAGTTTGGGCTGTGTCCCAGAACTGAACAGGAGAATGTTTTGTTTCTGTGCTTTGTTTCTCCCTTGCCTTGTCTTGCCTGATTTGATTGCAGTAGGGATAAGAACTGGATGTGGGTATGGAGAAGAAAATAAGTCCAGTGTTTTGGTAAGCAGACAGGAAGAAGTTGGGGCTGAAGGAAAGGAGCTTCAAATGGTGGTTTGAGTTTGAATGAGAACGGAATAATTTTATATCTGGAGTAATGAGATTGACATGCTAGACAAAGAGGTTGTGGTGAGAACCTTGGGAAGTAAACATAGCTACAGATATCTGAAGAATGAAACTGGAATAAGGAGGTATGGGCTGGGTTTGGGTTAGTGCTGAATGGACAGGGCTGTAAATCTTGTATTTGAGAGAACAAACAGAAACTTGTACTTTCTGAGGAACACGGCAATCCAGAGTCTGAATGACACCATCTCCCTCAGCTGTGAACAAGCACCTGAGAAAGGCTCTTGATGCTTTCTAATAGTTGCCTGAACAAGAGATACTAACATGGCTTCTGCTATTGCTTGCTCCAGTGGGATTGATTTTCTGGTGGCTTGTCACTTGATTAGCGTAATGACATATGACAGAATTTGAGAGTTTTGTTTTTTCTTGAGAACAATTATGTAGTTGCAATAAACAAGCCAAAGTGGGCTGTGTTTCTGAAGGATTAAAAAAATTAAAATAAAAATGCCTATGATTTTGTCAGTTCTTGTTATACAATTCCATACACCTCTTCTGTCCTGCTTTGCCCTCCAAATCCCGAAATTCGTGGTGCATCACAATGAGCAATGAGAGATTTTGTTTCATTTTCTCGTTGTGGTTCCCAGTTCTCTGTGACTGGAAGTAAGCGCAAAGGAGGAGTTGGAGGTCATAAAAAAAGAAGTGATGGACTTACATTGGAGAACTGTGTTTTATTATGACTTTGTCAATGAGATTTCTTGCTGTGTTGGATCCTTGGTTAGTCGTTAAAATCTGGTTTTTCCCAAGTGGTTCTTTAATTGTATGTGTTTGTTTTCGTCTTGTTATTTGTTAGGTTTGTGTTTTGTGACTATGAATCTGATTGGTAGTGAAGATAACCACTCCTTGCTGTAACCAGAAGTATCAATGTACTTTGAGTGACTTAGAGCCTATGCTGTGGTGAAAGAAACTGAACGTTCAGTTAGACATCTAAACATGGCAAGATTATTTTTAATTAATTTTTTTAATCCGAGTTACTGATCAGTAAAGTACTCCAATATTTTGCAAGCATTTTGTTACCAATTTTGTAGGAATATTGAGGTGTTATCATAGGAGGAACTGTATCAAAGGCAGTGGAAGTGAAAAAAAATTCAGTGGTATTGAATTGCATTCATCAATGATGGGGCTGTACACTAAATAAGAAAGCAGCTGAGTACTGTGCTCTTTCTGTGGACCTGATCCACTGCTTTTCAACTGTGTCAGCTCACACTTGCTATGGTCTTTGTTGACAAGCACAATTTCTACCTCATTTGCCCATCTGTAAATCTCTTATAACTAAGTCTTAATATATTGACACTGATTGTCTTTGCTTCTTTTTCTTTTTAGGGGCACATTAGCATGATGTTTTCCAAACATAATTATGGCATCCAACTTGAGGTTAGCTTATGAGGCTGAGAATTTCAGAGACACATTTCCTACATGGAATTTTGAGAAATGTTTTCCATTTGCTTGAATAAGTGATGACGAACTACATACGCGCATCACATTGTTCTGTTGCAACAGAACAAGTTCTGTCAGTCATGAATTCAAATCTTTGTTTCTAATACATCAGCACGGGGCAGTGGTACTGTGATTCTAAAATATGAACCACAATATTTTTAGTGTCTAGAACACTGTGAATGCTGCTTATATACTATATATCTTTGTTAAAAATATATGTATTAATTATATGCCATGTATATTATACTATAGTGTATAGCAGATTTTTATGTATTTCAATTCAAATATTGCAGTTTTATGTGCAGTAAAGCAGGTGATGCAGTTAAGAAACCTGCATTTATACTTTGCGGTTTTACCTAAAATGTTGCCACACCTCAACAGTCTTCCATTACACACGATTACGATAAAACCTTTCCTTTTCCACCAACCATTTATCTCTTCTCCAGGTACAAGCTGAATGTGTTCAGAGAAAATAATCAGTGTTGATAATTGGAGACATGCAATAAATTCTGTAGTGGACTAAACTTTTTAAGAACTATGTCTTATTTTGTTTCAGGGTAAGATGAGAAAGTATAATTTTTTTTTTTTGGTTGTAAAAGTTGAATGACTAAGGATCTTTCTCTGACACAGCATTGTTATGCTGATAACCAGTCTGTTTCAGTTGTCTTTCTGTCTTTGTCTGTCTTTAAAATATTTATCGTATGGCGTTCATCTGTCTTGGAGAAGATGGTTTTTAAAATATCATTATAGAAAAATCCTTATAAAATTAATCTGTATTGTCTTCCCAGTTTGGAAGGTGTACAGTAAAGAACATATGAGGTCACACTAAATGTGTGGAAGAGAAAGAAATACTAAATTGTTTCCTCGCTCTAAAATGGTCTAAATTAACCTTTCATCCCATGATCATTTAGCTGTGTGGGTGGGTGTGTTGCCATGGCTTGGCTAGTTTATGGTACATCAGCTGTTCTGCAGTAATTGCAGATGGATTTGCTTTTATTTCCAGTGTAGTAATATATTTGCTGTGTATTTTCTCTGAGGAGTGATAACTTGAAGTATTAAAAAGAGTGAGAGGCTTCAGATGGAGCAGCTGAAAAGCAGCAGCTCTCACCGCACTAATTGCCTAATGGGTATGTCTGAGAGGCCCTAATGCTTAGAAAAATGTCCCAGAGAGGTGGGGTAGAGTCACTTCCATGTGAAACTGCAGCAATTCTCATATCTTAAGTCATTTACTATCAACCTGGTTCTACCAGATGAGAAACCAGGTAATTCATGTTTCCTGGAATTAAGAGGGATATATATTGAGAGTTTCGGATTTATCATGTTGCTTCAAAATCTTACCATAATTTTAGCACTTTTATTACTTTATTCATAACTTCCAAGGGTTTAGTTCGCACTTTCTTTACAACACTCCAAAGAAATTTCAACTACCACTTGCACAGCACATATAAGAAAGTTAAATGGGTTGACTCAGTTTATTACAACGTTAACATTAGGATTCTCAGCATGTTGCTTTGGTTGCAGTACAGGTTCAATTAACAATTTCTATCCTGTTGATTTGATCCAATAGTTACACAGCTGACTGGCAGTTTTAAACTGATGACAAAAGTACTTTGAGTTGTTTTCTATTTATTTATGTATTTATTAATATTTAACTGTTTCACATGTATTCTGAAGATTTAGGTTAAAATCGCTGAAGTCCAAGGAATATGTTGTTGAAAAACTGTCTCGACTTCTGTGGCAGGCAATTTTTGTCATTTGCTCCATTGGCCTCTAAGTTTTTTTAAATTGTGAGTGAAAACCTGTCTCTTCATGTAAAGGTGCTCTTCAGAACAACAAATTTTATGTAACATGCTGATTTCCCAGCAGCTGAACTTCTTTTCCTTTCCTAGCAGCCTGTAGCAATTTGGTTCAACATTTGCATGTTAATAGTATAAAAAAAGTTAAATTTGCATCTTTTACCACAAGTAATGGTTTTGTATACAGACTGATGATGCAGTATTGAACCAGTTCTGAGAAGGCAACTCATGAATATAAATAGTCCCATTTTACAAGTATTTTGCCAAAGTCAATGGGAAAGAGAAGGGAGGTCAGAAGTAGCTCCTTAGTCACAATCACATCTGGAGCCGAAACAAACTCTTTCTTTGTCTGTAGAAATTTGGCAGTGTTTTAGGGTTGCCAGAGTTTAGATGTTAAAATCTGGGACAATGGCAGAGAACTAAACTGTGCATACATAGATTGACTGTGCATGGAAAGTACAATTTATCCGCATAATAACCGCTTTTTCTGGATGCCCTGTAGCCTTGATTGCTGCCTGTTTGGAAAAACAACTGTCACTAGAGAAATACAGAAAAAGCCATACCGTAAATGCTTTTCATTAGACTTTGAATATGACCACTAGAACATAACATCTTAATTACACAGGACATCTGGCAGTCTTGTGAGGTTCAGTCTGCATTTTTCCTTCATCGCAGAAGAAATATTAATCCAGCGGCAGAAGCATTCTTTGCATACCGTGATTATTGTTCAAGATAGCACTACTGGCACTTGGTTTTGACCTCTAAACTTGTTTCTTCTTGGCAGTGGCTTTCGGTATTGTCCAAGTGCAGACTGGTGTCTTCTCAAAGGAAAAATATTTTTGTTTTCTCTTATCTGTCAATCTGTCCACTTAAGTAATCTCTGTTATCATAATATTATAAAATGTCACACGCAAGTTGTCTCTGAGTGGAGGAAAAAAAGCATGTCTGCAAGTTCCAAAAAGGGTGGTGCTTGTGTGGTTCTTTATGTAGCTTCTCAGTTTAATACTGGATTTTAAGGAAACTGTTTTGGGAAAACAAGATCTTCAGGGAAAGAGGGCATGGGTTGTCTTGAAAAAAAATAAATTTAATTAACAACTCAAGAGAACTAAAAGTTTATATTATTGCCACAAAAACTATCCCAGACAAGGGACCTGGTGGTGGGCACTTTCTACAAAGTATCTTCCTGTCAAAATAGTCTCCTTTTTAAGAATTTTTCTTCCATTTCCAGCATGTCAAACTGATGGAGTACATAAACCTTTTCTATGATTGTTGACTGATGTTTGTAGTTTCACTGGACAAATATTTTGTATTTGGCAGTTGTTGTACATAATCAGCCTGGAATGAAGCCAGAAAGAGGAATCACTGAATATGTGCTTGAGGAGAAAGATCAGCCCTGAGGTAACAGCTGATGAATAATCCATGCAGTGTCCTCATAGCCCCTAAAGCATTCCCACAGGTTTGGAGTACTGCTTGGATATGGGACTTACCACTTTCCAAATTCAAGGCCTTTTATGTTACAGCTCAGCATGAAACTGTGGTGCCATGTAGATTTGGGAAACTTAAAGTACTTTTAGATTACCTAATGGCCATGATGATATATGTCTGAAACAGAGTTGTAGTTAAAGGTTTTAAATGCATTTAGTTCTCTCTGCTGCAGCAGATGAGGAATAGTTCACGGGCTGCTGTTACCTGAGCTGATTGAAGGCAGGAGCAGCCTTAGCTTCCTGTGGGCATCATCTGCCCAATGCCTTAGCACATTGCTGATGAGCTCAGAGAGAGCATTAAGCCTCCTGAGTTATTTAATTTCTGGTGTCTCAGATAGTTTGTCAGAATGGTAGCTTGGAAATAGGCTGCATCCTTAGACCTTCTGAAGTTTCAAATAACCCTGTTTCAATTTAGTGTTCAGTAGTTGAATTCAGCAGTGTTCTGTATAAAATTATGATCAGCATGGATATTGCAGTGTGGTACCATCCTTAGGAATGTTGGAAGATTTTGAAGTAAAAAAGTTTTTCAGGAGCGTCTTTGGGAAGGGCATTGTTAGCCTGCTTCCAGAAAGGTTTATTCAAGGATAAGAAGGTTGTAGCGTGAACCATGTAGATCTAAGAACTGTAAACCATCAAGTAAATTTTAAAAAAATCTATTTTGGGTCAATGCAACAAACAGTGGAAGAAGAATGGTGGAAGGAGGTATTGGAATTTTTAATTAAAATCAAGACATTGATTGAAAAGTCAGCCTTTAGGTTCTTTTCTGTGTGTTTTCATACCACTGGAAGTATCTATTGGTTGTATTTGTTTTGTGTTTTAATAGCGAGTATTTGTATACTTCCTTTTTTGTTTCAAAATGTAATGCCTAGTATACAAAAGCAAACAAGGCAAAAAGCTCCTATTCAAGTGTATACACACATACGTCAATATCAGTGGTGTGACCTCTTAATTTGTACATCTCTAGTCACTATCTCCCCAAAAGATCATAATTAAGAAATCAACTTCTATCTGAATTCTAAAGTTATTCAATGTGTCCAGATGAAGACATACAAGAAAATTATTGTAATTTTTTTCATGATATGATGAAGGCAAAAAATATTAGAACATGTTCGAAATTTCAAAAATTTGTTTGATCCCATTTGGGACTATAGACTTCCTGTGTGCCAGTCTTACTGGTGCAGTTCATACAATGACACAGTGGCTGAAGTCTGTAGATTTTAAAAAACCTTTATTGGTAGTTACATTGTATTTGGTAAAATTTATTCAGTCAGTTTCTGTTGAAATGTGATAGTGAGGCTTAATATGTGTCATTGTAGAATAAAGTTCAGTTCTGACGTATAGCTTTTGACCTTCCTCAGTTTGTAGCACTTTGATTTTCCTGCGAAAGTCTTTGTTTTAATTTCTTTAAACGCACGAGTACTCATGGGGGGAGGAGGTGGGTAAAAATAAACAAAAATATATACGTAAGAAAAAAAGATCTTGGCATTATTATAGATAAAAAATTTTAGAAAGTAGTTCTTTAGTCATTTTATACATTTAAGTTTTATTACTGTGTGTGAATCATAACTTTCTAGTCACTTTTCAAGTTAAACTTCATCTTTGCTCAAATGGACTTCATTACAAAAACTGAAATCTTGCTCTTTTTACAGATTATGCAAACCACATTTATATTGCATAAAGATGCATTTTCTTTTCATTCATTATTATACAAAATGATTATTTATGGGTTTAAGCTGCACATAAAATCAGAAGTATTGTGAAGTGGAATGGAAAATTTCATAAGTGTGCCCTGCTCTGGCTGACTAGAGATGTTCTTAAGGCCCTTGCAGGATGACAGTGCCTGACAGATGGCTGCTTGCTTGTTAGATGCTCTTAAGTGGTCACTCCTCAACTTATATGTCATGCCATGACTTTAAGTAAAGGGCAGGTCTCAACATCAGCATTTCTGTCCTGTCAGGTTCCCTTGCCTCTCCTGCCAAGTGTTTATACTACCTGTATAAGTAACAGGGAGCTTATAGGAGGTTTTTCTAAAGCCAGTTATTAGGTTGGTATACCTTGTGTCATAAAAATTTGTAGACTTACTCCCTACCTAAATATTTTGTAAAGTTTTTGATTGTTTTTGTTTCTCTACTTCAAAGTGACAAATGCACTTGTAAGTATTGACAGTGCACTTTGTATTATGGCTTACAAAGCTAAATTTAGGATAGGGCAAGTAACAAAACTGTACTATGACTGAGGTCAGAGATAGCTGTGGACCTTATCTGAGTGTGAGGGGTAACTGCGTGGCCTCAGCATTACTGTGATATGGGAATAGAAAGATGGTGCAGTGGCAGGAGAGAGACTGCAGCTCCTTTACATCCCTTAAATATTCTGGTCAGGTTGCTTGGCACTTGATCCATGTCATTCACAATTTTGTCGTTCTAGGTTCATGCAACACATAGATTTAGACTGTTATATTTCATTTTTTAGCAGTCAATAGAGCAGAAAGAACAATTCCTGTCCAGGAAGAGGTATGTTTATTCAGTAAATAGTATTGGGGGTATAATATGTATTTTAGCTCAGTTTCCAAAGGAAGTGAAGCTTACGTGATTCTGTCTTGTAGGCAGAAAGGTACAGGATAGTGTTTGTGCTCCCTGTATTTGCCTGTTCATCTGTTTCCTCTCACTTGTTAGCTTTCGAACACGTTACATCATTTCAAAAAAACTGATAGAGAAGTAGTTATTTTACTGATGATCCACTTCCTATAAGTTTAGGGATTGTAGGTATTAATGATTCTATTGGAAGCTTCTATGTGTGCTCTACTGGAGAGCACTTACTGTGGGAGAAAGACCTCAGGAACATTGTAAGTGCATGGCAGTCTTGGTTTCAATTTAAATTTTTGGTGTATTGTTTTTGACTGTTCCCTTTTGCTCTTTTACTGTACAGCATTTCATTACATGAATTTTGAGACATCGGTATGGAATTTTTGTTTCTTAACTTTCTCACTTAAAGTGAACTCTTTCCGAAAGATTTGCTAAAACTATGAGGAACAGAGTTTCTTCCAGTAAATCTTTAACTTCATTGCAGGTACCAGGTAATCAAGCAGGAGTTTCCCTGTTGCCTTGTTATTCTGAGGTTCCTAAGGATGTGAAGTTCTTTATGGTTTTTCCTTCCTCCAGCTGCTCCCTGTCCATTCTGAGTATGTTTTGTTGAACCATGTAGCTTGTTTGAGTAAGTATATGACTGTTGTGTGCCTCTTTGAAGATGTTTACACTTTTGGAATTTAAATTTGCCAAACTAATTTTGATATTATGATTTCTCATACTACTTTGTTGAACATAATGATAAATATTTTCAATTTTTGCACAAGTGTAAGCAAATTGTTATGTTTTATGAAAAAATTTATCTATTTTTTCTGTGTAGGGAGAAAGTAAGAAGTAGAGAGATGACTGATTTAGGCATCCTCTCAGTTCTTCCACTTTTGAAACTGAAAGATGATTTTTACATGCTTATTTGTGGAAGCATTGTTGGGATAGGGCTTGTAACAGAGGTATAGTTGTGTTTTTCATTTTAGACTATCTCTCTCTGTAGTGATGATTGCCAAGCAGTGATACTGTAATAATATTTTGACAAACAACTATTGCTGCTTGTTAGGAAACAAAACACAAAACTGCTACCAAATAAGGCATATTTACATGTTCAATAATTCTTCTGGTTTGATTTTTATATTATGCATATAGATCAATGTGTGTTCTTCTTAATAAACCTGGAGGTAGTCTCACACTACACAGTTCTTCCAGTTAATCTGACAAAACACAAAGCATGGGCTAATCTTTTAGCTCTCGTATAGTTTGACTTTTTCATGACGAAGGCCCCCAGAGACTGAAACACGTGTAGACCTTAATTCTCCTATACTCTGACAATTAGTCAAACTTGCTGTGAACAAAAGAGCATTGAAAAATTATTTTGACATGATACGACTATCAAAAATTACTCAGGTGTGCTCAGCTTGCGCCTTGCATTCCACCTGCCAAAAAAATATTCCTGGCTGCATTTCAGTTCATGGCTGATGAGGATTACTTTATTACATTTAAAATTATTCATTCTTTTCAAGAATGAAATATATGAAACTCAGATAGTAATGTTTGAAAAAAGCAATAGAAATGTTTGTTCTAATACCTCCAAAGAGGTAGGGTAAAATAATATCACTTTTGTAAATAATTACTGGCTCTCTTAAGTACCCTGTGCTTTTTGAATGAAAGGTAGTATTATGTGAGTCTTGGGGCTTAAGGAATTATTTAAGATATTTTTCTGCTGTTCAAATATTGGCATCTGGGTTCATGCTTTTGAAGATGCTTGCCAAGAAGGAAAGGCCGGATGGCACTGGAGCATCCATACATTGTAGCTGAATGCTGAGAGTTCCTTTAAGCTGTCTCATGCTCTCTCTGAGCCCTGTTCTGAGCCCCAAGATTCAAAAATGCTTGCATAATTGGGTACTGTTTTGTGACTTATTAATTGCTCTCTTGGGTATATAGTTGCATGTGAGTCAGATTGGCCACTTTCCCAGTTTGCATCATTGGCAGCTGTTTCGCTTGAGGCAGATGGCTTGTAAGAGAAGCACCCATAAATTAGGGCACTGCTACTTTTATCAACCATTCTGTGAGAGGAAACCTGATGAGATGATGTTTCAAAGTGTTTTTTGTACACCCTGCTAAATTCCTTTAAGTGTCTAAATAGCATCTTTTACAGTCAACTCTATTCTTTAAAGAGAATTTTAGGACAGTACGGACACTACAATGTAATGAGCATGAAAATGTTAAGTTATAGAAAGAACCATTGGTGGTGCTTTCTATATGAAAGAAGGTTGTGAAAAAAAATCATATCAGAAAGAGGAAAGCACCTTAGCATCCTTTCTATAATGACAGTAAGAGCATTTTTAGGTGCAGTAGCAAGAGAAGAAATGGAGGAGCATATGATAAGAAAACCTCAATGGGCTACTCAAGTGTTTTAAACATATTTGTATGTAACATTTTTATTCTGGACTTCATGCTCACAGTTCCCATGTAGAAGTTTAATAGCTAGACTTCTAGAAAACTACTTCTAAGGAGTAGTTTGAGACTTGTGCAATTTCCTTTCAGTTAAGGAAGGAATCATGCTTCTTCATCCATATGTTCATTCCATAGGTGTACACATACAACTACTTTGGAGACTAGAAAATTTCTTGCTTGATCAGGACCATGGACATGCACAAAGCTCAACTTTCTATGTGTCTCCTCATTGGCATAAACCAAAAGTCTAAGCCTGGAGTTGCCACTCCTTAAAACTACACAATTTTAAACCAGAGCAGCTTACTACTTTTGGTGTCTGTTTAATCTTTTGTTCCCATACTGATGTATTTTTTTAAAGCAAATTACTCTTGGTCGTTTCTGGTTTGTGCCTCAAAGATTCTTATTCACTATTGACCACACCTGCGATCCTCCAGTGGGTTTTAAGAACCACCTTTACTGCAAGGGCTACTTGTGAGTTTCATGTCCCTGTACACTTTTTCAATAAGGCATGGATTTGAGAAATGTGATATTTGAGCTGGACTCATTCATATTCGAGGTAATAAAGGATTATTAATAATTTTCTGCAATGCAGTCCTAAGCTTTCATGCTCTTGTGGCAAGTTGGGAAGGTTTCTAAATCTAACTGAGGTTCAGTTAGGATGTGCTATAAATGAAGAGAAGATAGGCTCTGAAAAAGAATTGGTCTGTAACCAAATTTATCTTGGAGGAAACAGTTTTTGCATCTTCCCTAGGGAAACAATTCTCTTAAGGTGAGCTGTGTCAGAGCTTTTGTTCTGTAATATTGGTCCAAGCTGCCTTTGTACATAGACTGCTGTTAAACCTCTCATTGCTTTCTTGCCTTACTGTGAAGCACTTGGGAGCAGCTCTGCTTGCAAACTGGCCACGGAACCAAATTCTGTAAGTGTTCAAATCAGAAAAATAGTTTTTAAAATAACATTAATATTTGGAGGATGGGTTTTTCTGTGCTCAGTGAGTTGACGTGACTTAGTGCAATCTTAATTATGCTGCATATGACATGATCTAGAGCATCTATTTAACACATTCATTCACTTATACTCTATCAGCTAAATTAACTTTTGTGATAAGACCCAGACGTTCTTATTAAAAGTAGGTTCTAGAGTAAATTGGTAGCTATGGGTTGGGTGCAGAAATTACTGCGATTTATTCTGTTCTATGTATTTAAAGAACAAAATTAGTCCCTTTGGGCCTAATGTTTCATGAGTGTGTGTTTTATCATCTGCTGCTAAAGTTTAATGTGTCTGCTCTTAGTTCTTCAGTGTTAAAAGATACTTTCAGAATCTGGTGGCATAATTGAAGCACAAGGAAGAGAGGCAACTGCCATCACAGAGCTCCCAAGGAAGAAGAGTATCCTCCCAGCTTAAAGATGGGAAATTAATTCCGGGTTAAATCCATGAGCTTTACCATTTCTGACTGATCATAACAGCCTAGAGGAGACTGAGGGCAGACCTCATTGCAGTCTACAGCTTCCTCACAAGAGGAAGACAAAGGGCAGGCATTGATCTCTTCTCTGTGGTAACCAGTGGCAGTATGGGAGGGAATGGCCTCAAGTTGTGTCAGGGGAGGTTTAGGTTGGATATTAGAAGAAGGTTCTTCCCCCAGAGGGTGGTTGGGCACTGAACAGGCTCCTCAGGGCAGTGGTCACAGCACCAAGGCTGACAGAGCTCAAGAAGCGCTTGGACAATGTGCTCAGGCACTTGGTGTGATTCTTGGAGTTGTCCTGTGCAGAGCCAGGAGCTGGACTTTGATGACCCTTGTTGGGTCCCTTCTGACTCAGTATATTCTGTGATTCTATGATAACTATCTTTACTGACAGAGAAACTACTGCACAAGTAGACCTGGAAAGATTTGAATCGTAATGCTCTGAGGGAGACAGGGAGTTGAAATAAAGGCAAACTGTTCTGTGTGTGTGTGATTTTCTTGAAAAAATAAGAAAACAGGAAAAAAAAGAAGCAGCAAAGGCAGCGGTCAATATTTTTAATAAGATCTGCCTTCTTTAAAATTTGTGAGATTTTTAGCTGTTTGTTTTTTTGTGGGGTTTGTTTGTTTGGGTTTTTTTTTCCCCTGCCATCAACTTCCCCTGACTGATCTCTGGGTCAAAATCCCTGGTGATATGCATAGCAATTATGTGATGTCTCGCTGATCTAATCATCCCTATAGGCCAGCTGACTGTCCTAGGCAGAAACAAACACAAAAAAGTTTGTCAGTGTCAACAGGCAGATTGGCAAAAAGAGGGAATTAAAAAAAAAAAAAAAAAAAAAAGAAAAGAAGGAAAGGCAAAAAGAGTTACCATAGAAGAAATCATTCTGTGTTCCCATGTATTTCAGACAAGATTCTGTCAATCTGTTTTTACATTTCTGAGTTCATCGCTGCCTGATTTTAATATTTTGTCTGAAACTTGCCAGTTATAAAGTATTTTTCTTTTCAATGGTTTCCATGACATATAAATTTACATGTCAATGATTTTTTGGGGGGTGATTTTCTTTCCAATTCCATCAGCATAAATAGGACGACTTCTATATACAGTTTGTTTATTTCTCTCTTCTTTCTTATAAATTATTCACTAGAATATATTTGGAATGAAGAGATGAATATTCAGTGCCTGCTTACCTCTGCTATTTTGGAGAGTAAGATATTGGTTATTTTGGTTATCCTTGCTTCCAAACTTTTCTGCTTGAATATGAGAATTAAAGTAGTTTAACCTTACATTATGCTATTTGCAGCTGGGCAAAGAAAATGTTAGAGATAAGCATGAATAAATCCAGCAGGGTTCAAAAGAATAAATACCGTTCACTTGAAGATTTACTGTTCTCCACCTTCCTTATCATATGATCGTCTTTACTTAAGATGACACTTAAACTTATGTTTCAACACTGTTCTTTCAGGTTGTTTGATTCAGTACAGTAGAATGCACTCATGATCATCAGCTGTCACCATCAAATTAAAAACTAAGCACTTATGTAGATAGAGCAGACCATGCACCTTTGTATGGCAGTCTGAGCACTCTGGAAAATGCATTTAAAATATAAATAATCCTTTTGAAAGAAAATAGCGAGTTAAGGCCTGGTAATTTAGAATCTCACCGGAATGTTCTTCCTTATTTCTCCTTCCTCTTTCCTCAGACTGCTTCTGATTTAATTTCTTTCCAAGTAGAAATAGTAAAATTATTGGAGGATAATGAATGGGGAAAAACTGACCTTGTTTTCATTTAAAGTGTAATTAGTAATAAACAAATATAAATTTCAAGTGCAGCTTTTGGAGGTCTCTAGCTAATTTTAAGGGGAGCACTAATCTCCTCAAGAATTCTTACACATGTTTTATGAATTTGGGTTCTTTTAAGGTATGTGGTGATACAATGTTCATTTTAGAGACATGTACCTTGTGCTTTTTACAGCAGGTTTAGTTATGGTTGTGACAGTGCATGTCATCTTCAGAATAGGCTCACAATTCACTGTGATCTTAAAAAGTAGGTTCTAATTGGATGTGCTAATAACAGACTCATCAATGTGTTTGATTACTTAATTACAAGCAAATTCTCAGCTCTGTTGGCTTCAGTTTTGTGTTTATTTTAATATTTGGTGTGGCATTCTGTTCCTTGGAGATCTGTGCTGCTGGAAGTGCTGCTCTTCCCCTTGTCTCTGTTGAGCCTTTCTGATTATTTTTTGTTGCCAGACAGATATTCCCATTAGAAAGGTGTAAAGAGAAATAAAATTGAGATGCATTACATGAAAAAAACAAAAGTTCTGTAGCTTGCTTTTCCAATGGATTTTTGTGAGCATTATGGAAGGTGATGTTTTAGTATGTTTCTTCATTTCGTCTGTTGTGTTACTTAGTTTGATGACAGAGGTGATGTTACTATTAGTGCAATGACGTTTTTGAAGCATTTATAAAGCAATTAGATATTTTATATACAATTTTCTGTAGAATTTGTGTGTATATACATATATAAAGGCATGTATATACATACATATGCATGCATATACCTGTATATAAAAATGTAGACAATTTGAAAAGGAGATGTAATTAAGGTTTTCCAAGCTCTTTGATCTGCCTCATATTTAAGTTTTAAAGAAGCTACATACTTAGGTATTGGTGGAGGAGGACGAGGTCATTAATGTTAATTATTCTGCAAAAGGAGCAAATAGATTAAATAAGATTTGAGCCATAATACAAAAAAAAAATTCAGACGGATAGTATATATTTTTCAAAAAAATTATTTCTTTTAAAGTGAATGACTGAAGTGTAACTCCTTGGAAGGAGTAGGACACTGCTGCTGCCCTTGGCAGCATATTGGGTGAGGAGCAGAGAAGCAGATTCCATACTACAAGAGTGGAGGAAGAATGCTGAGTCTGTTTAGTCTAGAGAAGAGAAGAAAGAGAGAGGATCTCATTAATGCATATATTTATCACAAAGGTGAGTGCCAAGAGGATGGTGCCAGGCTCTTTTCAGTGGTGTCCAGTGACAGAACAAGGAGCGATGGCCATAAACTAAAACATGAGAAGTTCCACCTCAACACGAGGAAGAACTTTCTTTATACTGAGGGTGACAGAGCACTGGAATAGGTTGCCCAGGGAGGTTGTGGTCTCTCTCCCTCTGGAGATATTTCAAATCCATCTGGATGCGTTCCTGTGTCACCTGCTTTGGGTGACCCTGCCTTGGCAGGGGGTTGGACTGGATGATCTCCAGAGGTCCCTTCCAGCCCAAACAGTTCCATGATTCTGTAAGATTTACAGAAAAAAGCTGGAGACTTGTAGTTCAGGCAGAGATGGGTGAGAGGAATAATACTATAAGCAGGCCTCATTAGGAAATTTCCCAAGGACACAAAAGGATAGTACAGTTTGGTGCAACTACGAAGATTGCTGTGGTGGGCCCATTTTTATAATGACTTGTTTTACCTTAATATGGAGATGATATCAAAATGGTCCACCCAGCTCAGGCTTTTTATCTTTAATAATAGTCAGTAGTAGCATTTGTTTCAGAAGTGGGTTTGTTCCCCGCTGTGGTTCTCTACCATATTTTGTCATATTACAGCTTGGGCCATCCTTAGGTAGAGGTTATGTTTGTGCTGTGCTGAGTAGCCATGGATTGCTCAGTCTCTGTGAAGTTTTTTAACATCTATGGTTACATTCAGTTTCTGTAAAAACCTGCAGTAATGACTGCAATAACTTAACCACGTAGCGTGTGAGAAATACCTTCTTTGGCTTGTTTTAAGGCTGCTTGCCAAACGGTCTAATTGCGTGGTCCCCATTTACATGCTTGTGAACAGCACGGACTAACCATTCCATAACACTGGTAACTATAGGGCACTGTAATAATCCCTTTGTTTCCCTCATGCTTGAGGGACCCCAGTCTGTGTAGCTCCTCACAGTAGAAGCTTGATTTCACTTTATAGCCTGTCCTTTTTTATTTCTTCAATACTTCTGTATCTGTGTGAGTCTCAGACTGGTTGTCACATGGATCTAGGCAGTGACACTGTTTTAATGTCTTTGAGAATTGGGTTGATACAAATGACACCAAGATCTCTTTTCTGTTGTTTTAGATGTAATAAAAGCCCAGCTTTCTATATAAACAGTTTAAAATTTATTTTTGCTCTTGGCACTTACTCGTTAATCAGTGCTGAATTTCAGCAATGTCTTATTCCTATTAACTTGCTATATTAAGACCTATTGATACTTTTTCACAATCAACTCTATAGTTTCTGAATAGCCTCAGGAATTTTGTATCATCAGTGCATGTTGACACTTCAGACATCTATTACTGTTACAATTAATTTTGGTTGGGCTGATTAAGAATTTTGAGGAAATCTCTATTGGCAATTTTTTTCTTTTGATGAACTTTCTACTCTTATTCTTTATTTCTATGTATTAAGAAATTGCTAATTCAGAGAAGAGCCACCCTTTTGTTCCCAGGTAAATGTGATTTCTTCAGAAGCATTGAGGGGAGACCATATTTTTTTTGTTGTGGGGTTTTTTTAAATTTTATTTTTTATTTTTTTAATTTTTTTATCAAAGTACACTGGCTAACTGGTTCTCTTTTATTGGTGTGTGCAGTCTGTTTCAAAAAGTCCAGTAGATTTGTCTGGCATAGGTGTAAGAAAATCCTGCCAATTTTTGTCAATATTTCATTTAAATGGTCCATCTATAAGTTAATTTTGTAGTGTGCCACCCCTCCCAGTTTCTGTCTATTTGCTCTCATAGTTTCCCCACGTTCTCCTGGATCCCTTTAAAAGCTGATTTTGTAGCTGCTGGTTTCCAGACCCAGGGTACAAGGCACAGTTTGGGATTAGTTATAACAGTGCCCAGTGACTCCTTTGAATGTTACTAGAATAAAATCTTTTCTTTCATGCACTGGATCAAACTTGATTAAATACCTGATGATTTATTTTGTCCAGTCCATCTCCTACTTTAATTTGTATGTGCTTTGCAAGGATATTTGATTAATGCACACTTTTTGAATGTCATAAGTTAACTGATTTATTAAAAATACTCAGAGCAAAAATTCAAATTGTTACAATTCAATGTAAATATTGTAATTAAGTGCTGTAGAAGACATTTGTTATATGTATTAATTTTAGAATGAAATCTATAATTCCTGGATTGGAAAAAAAAATGTTTGTTTTAAAAGACAAGGCACATAGCTTTCAGTTAAAAACCCCCAAGCTATGCCTTTTTAACAAAGATTGATATTTTTAAATGGAATAGCCAATTACAGTGGTCTGATAGGTGTGATCAAAGCTTTTATGCTTGTCTTGTTGGGACAGAATTTTTCTGGTTAGATATTGCTGAGAGTCTCAGCATCCTGTTGTTTTTCTATGGTTAAAATTCTTGGCATTTTCCCCTTTTCTGCTTTAGGAAAAAAAAATCAAAATGTGCAAGTTCTAAGACATGCTAGTCCAGAGCTGAGTTTGTTGATAAGAATATAGAATTAGTCACAGATGAATGTAGACTTGTTTTTTTGGGGTTTTTTTTTAGGTTCATCTTATTAGCAGCTATTTTGAAAACATAGTCTGAAAGAGACTTCATGGCAACACATTAAAGACCATAAGAAAAAGGCCAAGAAATGAAAAAATTAGTCTTGCTCCCCAAGGAAAAGTTACTTTGCTTGCATTTATAATATTTGATGGATTTATTGGGCATGCTACGCTTCAACTTTATTGTAAGTAATACTTGTCCCAAATGGCAAATGATATTCTCACTGCCAATGTTGTTGTCTGTAGTCATTTATGTAACTTTCACTATAGTGATGATTTTGCTAAAAATGTCTTACAGTTTGAAAGAACATCCCAATGATTTTCTGCTTATATAGAAAAGACTGACCTATTCTTATTATCTTACAATCACTGGAAGACACTTGACCCATCTTGATCTCCTTCTTTCATATTAGTTTCTCCATCTGAGTCATGCTACCAAAATGAAAGAAAAAGAAATTATATTGTCTGAATATTTTTAAGATCAACTCAATCTGATATATTGCCAAGTTTGATTTATTTTTTGGAGGAGGGAGGTGTTTGGATAATAATCTCACTCATCAAAATCATAAGAAAATCTGTTATGGAGAAAAAAAGGTTGATTCTCTTTTTGTTTTTTTTGAAGGGGGAGTTGGATGATGATTTCACTCATCAAAATTGTATATAATTGTATTATAGAAACAAAACCTTTTAAGTTAGTTAGACTAAAGACCAAGTCAGCCTCACTAATTTTCATAATCCTCTTTTGTGCTAGACTTCTATCTGATAGTATAGGGTAGCAAAGCAGCTTAGAGAGAAAATCAAAACAGTGAAGTGAAAACAGGCTTTTGGGCACAATTTTCCATTACCTTTGCGTATAAAAGGTTGTACAGTTATGTCTTCAAGTGTGGGAGAGTCCTGTGATAGTCTGAACAACAGAATAGAACACAATATACAAAAAGGCCAATGAAGAAAAGAGCCTCTAGTTTAGGAGATGTTGCCTGTGGGATAGAGATGATTTTTCTTTCCCGGAAGTGCACCTTTACTTACCATATTAGTGGAACGTGAAATTCAGCTTACGTCCACATGGAGTGGATCACGTTGAGGAGGATGTGCTATTAAACCTTATTGAACCCATGGCATTTCACAACTTGGGGAATTTTAGGGTGTTTGGGGTTCTTTTCCCCTCTTTTAAATGAATCCTGAGCTCTTTCATCCCTCAGTCTTTTCATACAGAACTCTTTGACCAGGTAAGTGAGTGGTAGCCACTCAGTGGTTTGACTGCATTCTTTCTTCCTGGATGAGGGAATTTATCATGAGGCAAGGTGGAACAATGTATGTGGCCCTCTCCGTACTTCCAGTGGTGGTAATCAAAAGTGATCCTTTGTTCACTTTGCATGTGCAAGATAACCATGACTTAAACATATATCTATGCAAGACTTGCCATTCTGGGGACAAAGTGCATCTCCCCAAGTAGTTTTACTTAAGTTAGTCATCATCTATTGCTACAACAAGTGGGAGGGCATTGTTGTTCTTTCTTTTTCATTTAGAGCAGCATCAGAACGTTACTACCTGGAAAAAACAACATTCTACGTCCTTTCAGATCTTTTGTGCTTGAGTATTTTCTCAGCTGCTTATGAAACTGACAACTAAAGTGCTACTTACCATGAATACATTGGAGAAAAGTAAGTTGGCATTTTCTGTAGGATGCAGCAATTTGCATCCTCCTTTGTTTCTGAGAGCAATCTGTAGTACATTCTTCAGAGTTTCCATATTTTCCCCTCTAAGAGATCTCATCTTTTATTTCCTGGCACTTCAGAAACTTGTCCATTAAGATATTTTTCTTAATACTGATTTAACTTTCACTAACACAATTGCTCTTGTAATCAGACTCATAATTATACTCTCATCTGTTTTTAAATTATTGCTTTTAAGTCTTTACCTTGAGCAATGGAGAATGTGGCCAGTTCAGTCCCCATGTATAACTTTCAGTCAAAGCCCTGCAGTAATATTTGCTTTTCTTTATACCATAACATCTTCTTTGGTGTCTTGAACAGCTTCTATCCACTTACTTCTCTTAACTTCAGTCCCTGTAGCATTTCTTTTTGGGTCACCATCAAGTTACTGAAAAAAAATAACACTCATTTGTGTAAAGCTTTTGCCCTGTGGCAATATTGTAAATAAAAGTTTAAGATGACAATCAAGGGAAAAAATGTTTCTGTTCAGTGATTTTGAGGGTTTGTTACTCTGAAGGTGCTGTCTCTGAATTAGCCTGAGGGTTTTGAAAATCTAGCCTCACAGTCTGAAAAAAATTGTCTAGTGCCTGAAGTCAGCTGGAGAACAACTCTAAGCTTTTGCAAAAACAACTTGTTCAGTCGGTGAACTGCACAAAAGTATTACTGATTGTTTGCTTCCTCGCTGTACAACTTCAGCATTAACAGATCCACAATGAAAGGGAACTTTGCAAAATCTGTATTTATCTTGTGAGATGCCTTTGTGTGTGGTATTGGATCTGTCAGTATTTTACATTGGTTCTGAGAAAAATCCATCGACTTTTGTAATATACAGAGGAATGTGACAAATGGCTCCTTGGGCTGTGTTGTTGAGGCTGAAAGAATATTCTCAAAATTAGCACTGCTTACTTAATAACCTTATCTTGAGGTGGCTGCTGTTGCCATTGACAAGATACTAGACTAGGTGATCATTTGGTGTAATTAATTTGATGCTAACCATTCTCAGATTCATGTTAATTAATTTTTGACTGAGAGACTGGCTTAATTTTTTGCTGCTTGTTTTACAGGGGCACTTAGGGAGAGAGGAAAATATAAGTATTTCAATGAGGTTTTAAAGAGAAATTTGTGAGAAATCTCTGGGAAAAATTCAGTATCTCTTTTTTTCAGTTCATCGCTGAAAAAAAAGACTTGTGCTCTTATGAAATAGTTTCTCTTTGCTGAAAAGAAAAAGATCCAAGACTGATTCTGTAGTGTAATAGGTGAAAAAGCACCAGTTGATTGAAAAATTTAAGTCACTAGAGGGAGAAATTGGTTCATCCCTATTAACTGTGTTTAATTACTGCATTAAGAATACATCAGCATACAGTAAAATATTTCAGCTAAGATTTGTGCACATCCTTCTGTTACAGAAAGAGAAAATGTAAGGTTGCTCTCTGTTCCAACATGATACATTAGCAGCGTGTCAGCACAGCAGTAAAGGCTTTTACTGTGTATAATTGTAAAATAATGCCAGTAGGTAAATGCAAAAAGGAAGTTTTGGGAGCAATTTCAAGGTTTTGCTTTTTGTAAAATAAACATAACTTTAAAAAAAAGGCTTTAGGTTTTGGATGACACTAAAAGTTATTACAGAATGCCAGAAGTACTGGCCCAGAGCACTAATCCACCTAACACTATTGCTTTTCTTTGATGGTGATTAGAACCACATGCTCCAAAGGAAAATGCTTATAATGGGCAATTAAAGGATCTGCACATAGCAGGCTTTTTTCCCCCCCCCTCTGCCCTCCCTCCTCCAGTTGCCATAAATTGTTGGTTGGCCTTTACTCTGACGTGCAAGTCTGACAGAACCTAGAAGGAACAGGAAATGACCTAAGTGTGGTTTTAGACAGTTTTTTTTTCATTACCTACATAATAAGAAAAAAAAAAGCCCTCTACTTTCCCTTGATAGACAAAACACCTTTTAGAACCTTTTTGAAACATTTAAAGATCTTAAAAAAGTATAAAAGAGAAGATCAGGTCAAATATCAAGCAATAAGAAAACTGTAAACTTTCTACAGTAGACAAAGTAGAAGCTGACCTGCTGATACGCCTGGGTACAAAAGCAGAAGTAACATGTTTCTTAAAAACAAGCAAATGAAACAAACATATAAAAAAAGAAACAAAACCCCAGCCAAACAAAAAATATTTTTCTGCTTTCAGGGAGTAGTGTTAGCTTTAAGAATAAGCCTGCTAAAGGCTTATTTGAAACTTCAGCATTCAGCGGAACGTTTTTTCTCTGTTTTTGTATCTGTGCTGAGGGAAAGTTACTAAAAATAGTAACTAAACACGTGAAGACTCTAAAGTGACATGTTAAAGTTTACTTAGGTGCAGCTCTTGACAAAGATTTATATTTGCAGGGAAGATCAGAATACTGTGAAGTCTGGTGAAAACATTAAAGTGTCCAGACACCTGTGTGTTCCAGTGTTGTTCTTATCTGTCCTGCCTAATATATTGCAGGTAGTACTTAATGTAAAGAATAATATTAACTAAAGCAAAGTAGAAGCAAATCTCTTTTAATGGAAGGAATATTTTAAACTTCTTAAAAAAGAAAAAAACCAGTGCAGTAGACGCCACAGTCGTTGGACAGGGGATATGACTGTTTCCATCAGTACATGTATCCAAACCTCAGAAGCAGGAAAGCACACACAGTTTCTATTCAAAGATTGTGGCTATCTGCAGACTTCACAACCTCTTGGCCATTTTATAACCTTGGATAAATAAATTGTATATAAAGTCAGGCAGTGATAAGTATTAGGATTCCAAAAATATCCTGTTTTTTTTCTGTCCCATTTATTTTCATGGGAAGGTTTAGGGAGTGGAGAAATACCATCATGATTCCAAATGCCTGAAGTATCACACTGAGTGTTATATTTTGTCTTGATTGCAATAATCTTCTCAAGTGGCTGCTGTTTTGGCCTGCAAGATTTCACAACAGAATGTTGTGTGTGTTATTTCAATAATGCTCCCTATACTTTAAGAGTCATTCTTTGGTTGCATCACCTTTAGTTCACACTGGATACAACTTAACTACTTAACAACACACTGTTTTTCAACATCTACCTTTCCTACCGAGAGGGGGAAGAAAACCCTAATAAATTAATAACCCTTGAAGAATCTAGGTTGTATACTGCTGTGTTTGGTTTTTGTGTCATTAAATTACATGGATTAAAAACGCTAATTGATTGTAAGCTGTTACACAAGACTAATCAGGAAATAAAAGCAATGAATCTAGCATTAGTCTTGTTTGAAAGGCAGTCATGGAAAGAAATGGATATGCAAAGTAACCTTTTTCATATTTTAAAATAAATTAATTTCTCATCTAGTTGTAGAATTTTGCTTTTGAAGGAGGTGAATTTTCAGAGTTGATTTCTGAATCAAGTTGCTATGGTGTTGGTTTCATTGTTTAGTTAATTCTACGCTTGGTTGCTATGGAAATACTTATTTACGGAGTTAATGCCTAATGGTGTCAAACAGATGCTACTAGCAACTAGGAATCTTTTATATTTGATCAGTGAAAGACTCAGTCAAAAGCAGAAACTCAATTTTGTGCTGTTTCTCTCCATTGAAGTTTTGGAGCATGGAATGTAATGGGTGTTCTCAAATAGGACAAGTTTTATTTTCTTGACAAGCATTAGAGCACACATTGAATCCCCTGAGAAGTATTGTCAGTGCAACTAAATCCTAGTTTTGGTTTAGGCAATCATACAGTAATACTACAAATCCTAGCATTGTGTGTGGCCTTAGTGTGCATGTATTAATTATATTTCACTTTTAAGACTGATTTTTAGATTTGCAGGCTCTGAAACTTTTTTCTATTTTTGGTAGTTGTGTACTTTAAATCTCTGTGTAAACATGAGTATTGTCCTTAGTACAACTTTGTGCAAACACAAATAATTCTTGAGTAACTAAGCTGATATGAATTTTTATTTTATAAGTTCAATTATCTTGAAAATATCATAGCACAATTATCTAGACAAATATAGTTGGAGTTGAACATTACATTAAAAAAAAAGTTAAAAATGCCTAGTGCACTTTTCTAGTAATTGTAGTGATTTATAACTTGAGAAAAGTAAAATCCACAGTCTTTTGTCATGCTTAAGCCTTTAGAAGTTGAAAATACTCCTCAGACATGTCTTTAACCAAATGGAGCTGTGGTATTCTTATAAAGAAGATCTGAAAAACTCCACCCTCCGTGGCATCAACTCTCTTCTGAAAGGCACATCTATTGCAGGCCCTGAAAACACTGGCTGTGCTGTGATAGGAAAGATAACTCCTATGGAAAAATAATTCAAAACAAAATCCTCTGAAGCCCTGCCTTTTTTCATTGACTGTCTTTTTTCATTTCTCATCTGTTTCTAGTTTACTTGGACTATAAATTTCTCAGAGGAGCACTTATTCCCTTTTTTCTTTGTAAAAATTAGCATTGCTTTGTTCCTGTTGCTGTTGGAACTATAAGCTGTATTGGGGAAGGCCTCTATTACTGTTACCTTGTGTCCTTTCTCAAGGCGTTTCTGATGTTGCTAACAATGTGTGCTTTGCGAAAAAGCCATCCTTAAGTTTGGTAGTGGTTAGGTTGATAATCTGCTGTTCAAGTAGCATGGCAATTGCTCCGGAGTATATGGAAATATTGTTTTTATTGTTCGAGAAAACATAAGCCAAGGGCACTATATGGTGCCTATGTCAATTTCCCTGCATAGATCCACTAAATGATACATATTCAAAATCTCTTGAGGTTTGACTAAACACCCGTAGTACTGAATACAGTGTTCATTCTTCAGAACAGCAACCTTGTGGAGAATTTGTTGAGCTCTAACAACCTTCTCAGCCTTTAAAAAAACCCGTACTTTCGGTGATGCAAATTCCTTCTGCTGACACTCTTGGCCTGTTTTGAGAGACATGTTTCAGTTTGACCTCAGCTGGCTGGTGGCGGCCAGATCGGAAAAGGTCACTTGTGCTTAAAGCGGTTTTGTAAGCTGGCTTGTCTTCTTTTAACCATGCTGAAAATTTATTTCAGCGGCTAAGTAGATTCAATTTTTATGGTTGACTAAGCCATAGTGTTATGTGTGGGTTTTTTTTGGTTTTGTTGCTTTTTTTATTAGCTGCCCTTCAAAATCCTCATCGGTTTGATAAGCAAGCAGGAAAGTGTGTTCATTGCTCTTTGGATGAAATGGGAAGACTCTGGACTAGAGTAAGGTTAATACAAGAGCTCCTCCAAGCTCACTGGTAATTCGGCATAGATGGTTCTGTGGGAGAGGGAGTTCACCTCTCATTTCTCACCTTTCAGTTCATCTTCAGTATCAGAGCCCAGAGCAGTTTAATTTTCAGAGGAGCTCCCAAACATTCAGTTGCTGTGATGTGATGTGATCCACTGACAATGGACACTCCAAGCCAAAGTGTGTGAGTTACTACGCAGAGGTATAAGTTGCAGCTTGGAACTGCTATGACTCAGGTCCCTCCTAGATAAGGTGTTTCTTGATGGAGGAGGTGAGGAAGAACGTTATGTGCAATGGATTACAAAATCTTAGTATTACAGAGTACAGATCTTTCTGCAACAAGTTGCGTGGTTGCAAAATCAAAAATTGCTGAGGCTCTGCCTAAGACCTAATTTAAGGTCTCTTGGTCTGTTCACATTAAGTCAAAATAAACGTTATCCTTACTACCCCTATTGTAAGATCGAGACTCTGGGAATACTTTGTAACTTTTGTGGATGATCTGCAGTGATTAATTAAAGCTTTGACGGTCTAACTCTCAACAAAAAGAATGCCAGAAACGCTGCTTATGCAGTATTCCAGATTTAGCTTGCAAGACGTTGAGTTAGTTTAATTAGCCTAATTCTGGTAGGTAGTGAGAAACAAAGTACAATTTCCTTAGTGGTAAGGAGTAAATTATTCTTTAAACAGAGATTTTCTTTTTTTTCCCCCGAAGTAGAATTTATCAGCTGTTAACCTTTAAAACCTTCCCTCTCCTTGTGCTTCTAACCATGTCAATTCTGCAGAAGGTTTGTTAAGGAATATGCTGCTGATTTCTGTTCATTTCTCCACAAATTGTTTTTGTTGGGGAGGCTTTCTGGATTTGAGTGCCATCTTGTGGTGCATTGTGAGCACCTAAGGAAAGATAAACCCCCCTTTCACTAGTAACCTGAAAGGATTTGCTTAGGGAAGAGATTTACGAAGTTGCGTTTACCATGGAAAAATATTCATCATTTAGTGATCTGCATTTTTTCCTCGTTGTACTTAGCAGAAGAGTTTTCTACTTTATGCCTCAAGGTTTCATCAGCTCATTTTAATTACTTTACTGTGTAGCACATCGAATGAGCCCTGAAAATCTGACTGTGGCAGCCTGCCTGCTGTGTTAATATATTCTCCTGTCTTCTCTCAGGATATACCACTTCTAATGAACGATGGTGTGTAGTGAATTAAAGAAAAAACTGTCAGCAAAGTATAGATAAACTTATGTTTACTTCAGAACTGTTTTGATTCCTTTGCTGTAAAATTGGTATCGGTGACAAAGCTTAAATCTTCTGGTTTAAACGACAACAAAAAATCTTCAGTGATTAATCCAAGCTATGAAACTTTTCATTTAAATAAACTCATGTATAAAATGGTGCCCTGCCATCTAAAATATCAAACCATTATTTGCAGTGGAAGCATATTGGAAAATTATTCTGCCTTGTGTATCCTGGGTGTGGGTGGGACTGAAGTTAGAGCAGTAGCACTTTCCATTGAATAAGTTCTGCTTTTGCAACTTTGAGCCTGTACTACAGCAGGTCTAATGTCAAAAGGAAGGTTTTGAACCTTTTTAGTCGAGAAGAATGACCTCCAAAATTATCACTTATGCGAAGGTGCGTGTGCATACACATACCTGTGCACAAAAGCTCCCAATGGCTTAAAGGGTGAATAAAGGAGTAAAAGCAATAGCAGTTAAGGTTCTGGGACAGAAATGCCCTAGAGCAAGAGGGGCTTTTTTTAATTAAGAGCTCATTTACAATAAATGAGCAACATGAGCTAACATATCAAATATTTAAAAGAAAAATAAAATATTAGAAGCGGGAAATCTCTTTTCTATCCCCTAATGGAGGCTGCTAGATTGCGAGCAAGCTGACGCAACTCTGTGGACCATTAGTATCAAAGGTTACTAATATAACTAACAAAACTCATGTGAACAGCTGATCTTGGTTGCTGATTGAGTCAAAAGTTAATGAAGCAGATTAATGCTGTCTCTGTGTGTGAGCTTAGGAGGGCAGAATGAAACAAAAAGATTTATTGATGTTTGATACAGTAAATAAATGTCAATCTAGAAGGAGATATCTCAGAATGAAGAAAATAAGAAAATCAACGAACCAACCAAAAAGCCTAACCTGCCAAGATGTTGCTAAAACAAAAGGCATCATGGCAAAATGGGTATGGCCAGATAATGTTGGTCATTATCTTATCAATGACAGACTAACAGTCATCTTAAGTTAAAAGAACAACAAACAAAACCCTCCAAACCCATGGTAACTAGATTAATCACTTAAAAATTTTTAGATACTTACATTCTTCATTCTTGATTTTGATCTTCTTGCTTTACCCAGTATGACTTTCTGATAGAGCATAATTTACTCCCAGTTCAAGCACATGCTTAATAACAAATCTCTTCAGTTTTCATAGCAAGTGGATGTTGTAACTACTAACTTTAAACATGGTTTAATGGTATCTCCATGAAGATAACTGAAGAGCAAAAGGGCCTTTAAGTGCTGCCCTTGCTTGGGCACTGCTGACATGTCCACCTGTGTTTTTTTATTGACACTTTCTGTACCTTCTGCTGGACAAGTGCCAGACTGGAACATTGTGTTTTCTCCATGAAAAGGCTGTTAGTCTCAGAGGAATAAAAAGGAATATAGTTCTCACCTATTAAAAAAAAAGGCAGAAAATCTTCCAGGACATCTGACTTTCATTTCTTGTGTGTTGTTTTCATTTTTTGTCAGTATAGAAGACAAATTAAGTGAGTGCTGTTGACGTACTTGAAGCTGATAGTATCTTCAGATTGTGTTGCTGACATTCTTTTGCGGGTTTGGTGGGTTTTGTGAAGTTATTCAGAACATGGAGCCCTGTAACCATGTTTAAGCAAAACCAAACAAGACCTGCTGCAAGAAAATGCTTTTGAAATTGCTAATTTTTAACCTGAAGTATTGGGAAGGTTTTTGCCTTTTTAAAAAGTAAATAATTTAATGCAATGCTGTCTGCACTGTATTTACAAAAATTACTACTGTTTGAATGCTTCTGGAAAGAAAAAATATATATTGGAAGTTTTAGGCTGGATTTGCTTTGGTAGGTTCAGGTGAATAGGTGCAGGAAAGTACTGTCACCACCTAATTTAGAGTACATGTTAAATGATTTATAAACAATCCAGAAATATTGAAATAAGGCCATATAATTATGCTGTCATCAAGATATCTCTTGCATGCCATTTCTTCAGACTGTTCTATAGGGCTTTTGCTGGGCAGCATTAGCTAAGAAATGGCCTGAGTTACATATAAAAACGTAAAGGGAGAAGCATTTTCCTTATATCACATAATCATATGCCATTGCTGTTTTTCAGTATTAGCATATCACCTATTACTCGTTTTTAATTTCAATTTATCTTTACAGATGATACTTTGGGATTGGGATTTGAAGCAATGGTACAAGCCCTATTACCAGGTCAGTATATTATGAATTTAATTAATAGTATTGCATTGATATTTTATTTATTTATTTAAAATTTGCAATGGATAAGATACTTATTTAAAACAGAGAATACCATGAAATGGTTTGACATGCTAATAGTTTGCAATGTTTCCATCTATTCCAGAATGCTGGCAGTGGAAATGGAGTTGATCTTTCAGTGCTAAATGAGGCTCGGAACATGCTGACAGACCTCCTGATTGATCCATCTCTTCCACCACACGTGATTTCTTCCCTTCGAAGCATTAATAGTTTGATTGGTGCTTTCTCAGGCACATGCAGGCCAAAGGCCAGTCCATTCACACCATTTCCTGGTTTCTTCCCCTGTCCTGAAATAGAGGATCCTGCTGAAAAAGATCGAAAGCTGCTCAAGGTCAAATGATTTTAATTTTCATTCCTGTGTGCATTGCAATTTAAAAAAAAAAAAAAAAGAAAGAAAGTTTGTCTTGGAAGAATGCTCCTGTATGCATAGTAGCTTCTTTACTGAATACCTGTGGACAGTGTTTAAGGTCAAAAGAGAGCAGTTGTGAGAACACATTAAATGTAATGTGAAAAGTACTAAAATGCAAATGATGTATATACAGGTAAAAGCACTGGTCTGCACCCTGAACGCATAATTCCTCAAAATAACAGCAAATATAAAATGAAGATGTTATAATCTCATGATATGGAACAAACAGGGCTGTTCTTGATTCTCCCATGTTCTTTATCTAACAATTACTGTCAGTGTGGTTTTTTTCATTGACCTTTTTTCCCCAAGAAATTTACTCTTGTAGACTGCAAACTGGCCATTAGATGGAAGCAAATCAGCTATGTGAAAGGAAAAAGATCTCCTCTTTCTATGCAGCAAATCACATTATGTAAATCTACTGTCACTTCTCCATTATCTAGGGTAAATAAGTGAAAGCAAGAACGTAGTTACTATATGACATGCTAAGGAATGTGGTGAAAAACTATTAAAGTATAGAAACTCAGCTGCAGGGCACCAGAATTAGTAATTCTGGGGTAGCCCAGTATCGGCAGCTTGAGGCTGTTTATTGTGGCGACTGGTCTGAGACATCCTTGCCTTGTAGTTGTTTACATTTCCAGGAAGTGGGCACCTTGGCCCAAATTGATCAACTTGTTGGCTTAGTACTATGGAGCCAGATAAACTGCCTTGAGCCAGATTCAACCTGTGAAATGTCTGTTGGGGACTGTATTTTTCTGGGGAAAAACTCAGTGTCTGGAGGTTATTCTGTGGAAGATCCTGCAGAATCACTGCAGTATGAAATTCCTTGGAATGTCACGTGGATATCTGCAGAAATGAATTGGCTAGGGACCAAATGCATTCACCATGTTTTTCTTTGTGGATTTCTTTAAAAAATGCTGAATATTGGCATACCTTTTGGTTTTTAAAATATTTATATAGCTAGTCAGGATTGTTTGAAACATAAAATATTCATTACTGAAGACTGGTTAAGAAGAGTATGTGAAATTGAATGACTATGGTTTTTCACAGCTATTCTCTTTTCCTCCTTCTTAAAAGTAATTTTCTCTAAGTTTTGGGGGTTTCCTCTATAGAAATTTACCCGGTGGATAAAGCAGTGCTTGCCACTGTCATTCAATGATTGTTTGAATTTGGGATATGTTTAAGGGTAAGCCAAAGGTTCCCCCCCTATGTATATTACTGTAAGAAAAAGGTTCCTCTTTCTTTCAAAAAGCAGTTAAGTGAGAACAAACTCTGGATTATGACACATCAAAGAAAATAACAAGATAGTATTTCTTCAAAGTGGGACCTTTCAGACTATGTTGAGAGGTTCCCATTCTCTCTTTCCCTGACTTGGAATATGGAAAATCTCCTCTATACTTCAAATTAGTTAGGTTTTTTTTTTTCTGAAAATTATGTACATCTTTATTTCTCTTCCCCAATTTGCTTCCAAAGTGCATTCAATTATAATTTGATCAGGTGGTCAAAGATCATATGTAACTCACAGTGTTAGTATGCAAGGCCCACCTGTCCTCACACAAACCTGCTGACCTTAGTCAACACTGCAAATATTGCTTGGGGTTTTTGTTTTAAACATTTTTTTTCCTGACATCCTTTTTACTATGCAGGGTCTGATTACACACTTCACTGCTATGCAGAAGAATCTCTCTCCCACTCATCCTTCCCTTGTTCCTCTTAATGGTCAGATCTAGGGTTGAGTTATCAAGAGGATTGAGGACTTAATGCAGTCAGTTATGTATTTGTTTTAAATTTTGTTTAAAATACAGTGTATAGGCTATCTGTGCAATGGATGAAGAAATGCCAGAGCTGGATTTTCAGTTTCAGTTCAGAGATCCTGTCCTTTCTATTAGTTAGATTCTACTAGTTGCTATTTAAACACGGATATATTTTTCAAGGGTACTTCAGTAAGGCAGAGCTAGTAAGTCCTGAGTTACTTCCACACAGGACAGTTTGAATGCCACAGCCCCACTTTGCAGAGGGCTTTATGTTCAAGTACAGTGGGGATTCCCGATGTCTGGGCTGCAGTGTGCCCAAAGCCACACAGCTTCCAGGCTGGGAGTGGTGAGGTGCCTTGGAAGATTCCTGGGTGCTGTGCGGCTGGTATGGAAGCAGAGAGGGAATCTCCATGGACCAAAACTGACCCTGTACCTTGTGCATCCCCCTTTCAACGAGTTCCACAGTACTTGCACTGTTCAATATTCAGCATCCGAGTTACCAAAATCTCGGACTACCCTGAAATCTGAAGAGCTGACTTTATAGTTGTAGAAAAAGAACTCATAATCCAAAGCAAATTATTATCACTACATACATTGATTTGGGGAAAGAAACAAGAGATATGAGAAGTAATTATTAATGAACAAAATAATTAGATGACATCTTTTTTATTTTCTTAAGCAATGAGTGAATGTGAGTTACTGTACTTATTGTTTCACTACAAAAAGTAACAATAAATAGCCCTTACAAACCATAAACAAAATTTTAACACCTGTTTTTAATTACATAGATTTTAACTATGGTTAAATTACTCAACAGGGATTAAATAGCAGGAATAGCCTGCCAACACCACAGCTGAGACGAACTTCAGGAGTTTCTGGCATGTCACCTACAGAATCAAGATGGGAACGGTGTAACAGCAAGAGATCTCATCAGGAATATAGCACATCAAGGTAGGCACTGAACAACATTTTCAGGGCAATAATGATGTTGGAACTTGGCAGCAGAAGTATTTAATGTAAAATCTTGTGAATTAAGTCTCCAAATTCTGCCAGCATAAACTGGAAAAGTTAATTATATACTATGCTTTGTAACTGTTTGATCTTGAGTAGAAATCAGGTCATTCTGAGGTTAAATGGCATGCTCTGTCATTATAAGTAGGCCTGCATATTGGTTTGAGTAGGAAACAAAAAAAAAAAGTCCAACATAAATGATTGCAAACCAAACTAGATTAGTCTCTGAACTTGTACTGACTTCCTCCTTATTTTTTATCCAAAATATATGTCACTTGCCAACTTCCATATACCCATATATAATTAAAAAGGTGATATAACTTTCTTCTGTTGGGTAGCTACCGTTGTGTACGTTACAACATTTATTACTCCTACAGTCATCAAGCAAGTGGTAAAGTAGATTAAATTAGTCATCTCTTCTCTGCTTGTTAGTCAATATGGTGCAAGTAGAGCTTTTATTTTCAGAATTAAGATAACATTTTGAATTAGGATTAAATAAATATTCTTTTTTTAATGTTGTATATAAGTGAGAATTCACACATTTAATTTAATTTTATTTAAATGTGTAAAGGGGTACGTGTTTGCTCCTGAAATCTGTAAAAATGTGTGGTGTTGCTTTTTTTTGCTTAGTTGTGTTTTGGTTTGCTTTTTGTTTGTTTGGTGTTTTTTGCTTTTTGTGGTGGTTTTGTGTTGTTTTTTTTTTTTTGGTTGGGTTTTTTTAGTGGTTCTACATAAGGAATGTATAACAGATGCATTTAAGAAAAAGAAAATATGAGTTATGCTGATAACTGATAATTACTTGTAGTGGATGAAGGTTTATATACACACATCCAAGAATTTATGTATCAGTATTATATTTAATTTTAAAGTTAACCATTTAAATAATTTAACACCCTCACCTAGAATACGTGTTTGCTTTTTTGTGGTTGGTGTCCTGACATGCAGATCCCTTGCCAACACTTGCACTGTCCCTGTCTCCTTGCACCTTCCAGCAATCCTTCTTATCAGGTTCCCTTCAGCTTCTAACACAAAATCATCTCCAAACTCCCCGTGGGTGCTCATCTTGCAGATAAGAGTCGATGAAAGAGCTGCACTGGCATAGCTGTTCCTGCTGCCAAGAGGCAGTCCTGCATTCCTCGAGCACTTCATGCCATTGACTCAGATGTTTAAATTGTCGGAAGAATAACAGATGACTGCTTTCAACTGAGTTCTTGCTGAATTGAAAAAGACATTGCATAGTGTTGCAATAAATTAATATTGCTATAAAATTTCATTTAATGTTTCAGAATTTGTTTTCTACCCATCCAGATAGTGTTCAAAAACAACTCTTGAGAGCTGCTGTTTTATTTGTATGCAAATTCTTGATTTGGTTTCTCATTCAAACACTCTCAAGATGAACTGACCTTGCCTAATATCTAGTCTTCCTACACTAACTACTCTTGCAGCACCTTTATGTGCTTTAAAGTAATGCATGTGAGCTGTGATCACTAAACAATGTACAAATAGTGAAAAGATCAATCTATCTTAGTTGTCAACCCAACATTTTTGAAATCTGACTAACATTCCAAGCATCAGACTTCAAAAAAATCACAGAACCGTTAAGGTTGGAAGGGACCTCTGGAAATTATTCAGTTCAAACCCCCTGCCAAGGCAGGGTCACCCAAAGCAGGTGACACAGGAACACATCCAGGTGGGTTTGGAATGTCTCCAGGCTCCGCAGCCTCCCTGCGCAGCCTGTTTCAGTGCTCTGCCATACTTGGTGTAAAGAAATTCTTCTCCATGTTGAGCTGGAGCTTCTTGTGTTTTAGTTTATGGCTGTTGTTCCTCATCCTGTCACTGGGCACCACTGAAAAAAAAATCTGGCACCATCCTCATGACACCCCTTTGAGATATTAATATCCGTTGATGAGATCCCTTCTCAGTATTCTCTTCTCTAGACTAAACCCAGCTCTCTCAGTCTCTCCTCATAAGAGAGATGCTCTAGACCCCTCATCATCTTTCTGGCCTCCACTGGTGCCTCTCCAGTAGCTAGATATACACAGAAATAAATCTGTGTTTATTCTTTATTCTTTTGTATTCATATATTTAAACAAATGATGGAAGATCAAGTATTATTTCTGTATTTGACTTTTGTTTACAATCTGATTAAGCAAGATTAAATCTGCTTTGGTAAATACTGGTTTTGTCCATTGAAGTGAAAAGGTTGGGTTTACATTAACTATTCTCACTTTGAAGTATACATATACAGTTATTTTTAATTGCATATTACATTTTTGTTTCCTAAAGGAATAATTTGAATTTTGGAGTGAAATTTCATTCCAAGAACAGCAGATGGCAGAATTCAACAATTGAGTTGAATGATTTGGCTACTGAAGCACAATCTGACCTTATGACAAAACCAGCTTTAGTTTTAAGTTTGTAATTAATAAAATAATTAATTAAATATTGAAACTTTATTTGAAAATCACTGTGGCTGTGGTTTTCACGGTATTTCCAGAGTAATCAATCCTTCAAATGTTCTCACATCTGTTAGAAAATAATTTACTTTGTTAAAATGTTCAAGAAAAGTAGTGTGCTAAAAGTAAAACCTATTGTACTTGATCTATTTATTTTGTCATTTTAGGACTGTATTCTGTTGCTTTTACGCAGTACTCAGCAGTTTTTCTTCCATATAATTGACATATATTGTCTAGCTGATCTTTCTAATACTCTTTCTTGAATGGTAGTAGGGATTATAGCTGTTTTGAAAGCGTTTTATTTAATAAAAATGGAAGATAAACTAGGAAAGGAAAAAAGAAATCTTACTGTTTTCTTTTCAGCCAAGGATCAAATGGGTCTTTTGGTGCAAACTTGCTGACAATACCAAAGCAAAGATCATCTTCTATGACGTTGAGTCATCACATAGTCCCCAGACGAGCAGGTAAGAGCATGCAATTTATGTAGCTTAGTGACACAGCAGCAAGATAATAGTTATTGTGTTACAATTGGTTTTATTTAATGTAAATGTGGTACCAAAATGGTATCAGCATGTTCTTGTTGTTTAAATCGAGTCTTTGTGAACAGCAATGTTTTTATTGTGACCTCAACCCTACGTAATGTTTGTTTTGGAAGGTGCTTCTCCTGGCCTGAGTCCTGTGGGGTCACCCAGTCACGGATCTGTCTCCAGTGGGGCTTTCAGCAACTGGTCACCTGTAGAATTTCCTGATACTGCTGATTTCCTTACAAAACCAAGCATTAATATCCATAAACCTCCAGGATACACATCTAGCTCTCCGGATTTTCAGCAGCAAGATAAAACACCTGTAGGTTATATGTGTAGCAGGTACTGTAAACTCTGTTACGTATTTAGTAACTTCTTACATGTTGAAAAGAATACAGTTAAAGTGAAAAAAAAATATAGCAAGACCTATGCACCTACTAGGATTGAAGAAAGGTCCTATGATCTCATACTAATGTGTAAGTGTATTATCCAGGGGAGACTAAAGAATGCTGTGTGTACGTCATTGATTTGAAATGGCCCATCCTTCACAGCAGCTGTTACTATAGATTAACAATATTCTATGGATTTTTAGAAAAGGAGGATTTCTTACTTGGGAATTGAGTTCTGTATTTCTGAATATTTTCTACTTATGAGCTCTACTTTATTAATGCATGGAGGTGAGTCTGGGGGAGGTGGTGTTTCATTATTTTCTAAGTACAGACTAAATCTTTGTGTGCCAAATTTAGGATAAAATACTAAGGTCAGTTGTGGGAGGAACCTTCAAAAGCATTTTTAAGAAAAGTAATCTGCAGCTATTTTTCAGTAGAAGACAGCAGTAGCAAAAGAAGAAAATTACTGAATGTTGTAAATATTTTTCATGTATTCTGTAAGCTGTGGACGTCAGATACTCAAGCCTCTTCCAACACCAGAACCAGAATACGCAAACTATAGAGACAGAAAATCAGGTAGGATTTCAAAATAGACAAATATTGGATATCAACAAATGGTGCATTGTTGGAATTCAAATTTTTATTTAACAACTGTTTATTTCTAGCTGGCCTAGCTTGGTTTTTTTTATTTGTTTGTTTGGTTGGTCATTTAAATTAAATTTTTTATACTTCAACACAAAATTCTTCCTATGCTTTAATTCACATGCATTTATTTTATTTTGTGATTTAGAATAGTCAGGATAATGTAAACTATTGTCTGCTTCATAGTAAGAATTTTAAATCAGGCTTCCACTTGTACCTTTATAGTCCTATACTCCATATACCAAACAAGTTCTCTACCAACTCAGCTAAACTAATCTCTGAACCACTTTTTGCAAATAAAAAGTTACACTTATAGCTTTCCTCAATCTTCAGATAGATTTTGTCTAATAAATTTTGTGTTTTACAACTTCTTAATCGTGTAATTCTCAAATAAAATGATTTAGAAACAAGCTATTACTTATATTTCTGTGAATAATCTGTACGATCAGTTAAAAATTATTACAGTAGTAATTTGCAAATAAATTATTGATATAGTATTTATGTGTTTTCTTTAAGGTGAACTTGGAAGTGCTAATGTTTCAAAAGAATCTTTCCACCATATAGAGAAGAGAAAAGATCAAAGGAAGGAAATGATTGATCAAACACAAAATAATCTGCTTGTAAGCATGTAATTGCAAAAAAAGCTTGCAATAACTTTTATCAATACAGTATTTATTTATAATTTCTAACTTGCTGTGAAGAGGTCTTTGCAGTGCTAAAATTGTAATTTCTTAAGGGAAATGGTGCATTGTTGGAATTCAAATTTTTATTTAACAACTGTTTATTTCTAGCTGGCCCAAATTTCACTAGCAAATGACAAGAAAACTGGTGATTGTATGAGGCTTTTTTTGATCAAAATTGACTTCTGTAGATTTAATGTTGAGACTATGCTCAAACAATGATCGACTAGTATTTTCTCTTGGAAGTTTGTGAAAATGGTTTAATCTTTAGTAACATGTTGGGTTTATGCATCAGGTTTTTCCAACTTATTCAATTACTGAACTGCTAAAGCTCAGTAAATATCTGGTTAGCCTATGTGTATTTTTGCTTTGTTTTATTAACTCATCTTGTTTAAAAAAGAAATAAGAAGGAAAATTTAGCACTGTCTCGGAAAGTCCTGGAAACTGCTGCCCTGAAATTGGAAAAGTCAAGCCCTTAACTGTGCTATTTGTACTATTGATTCATGATTTTATCTTAGCCATAGTTACAGCACCATTCAATAAGTTCACTAAGGTTTTATCATTTTCATGGCTTTTTTTGCCAACTCAACTGATAAATTAGTTTTCATTGTTATTTTAGGGATGATAAAATATCTTAATCTCATACAGGTGGAGCAGAGTTATACATTAGAAACAAAGCTATTAGACCATGATTCACTAATGGAGAAGATGAACAACTGGAATTTCCAAATATTTGACCTTGTAAAAGAAATGGGAGAT
Organism: Sclerurus mexicanus; assembly: GCA_013396755.1. NCBI lineage: Eukaryota > Metazoa > Chordata > Aves > Passeriformes > Furnariidae > Sclerurus > Sclerurus mexicanus. The sequence continues at coordinate 857,158 of VWZF01005810.1, forward strand.
CAGTCTGGAAGGATCCTTAGCCAGGTTTGTTGTCTTTTATTATATGAGGAAGGGTATGTAAAGCTGCTGTGCTTATATATTTTATTTAAACAATGAAGAAGTTTTGCAGTTAACATATGTATGAATGCTATCTTGAAACGTACAAATATGATTTCTCACTCTGTCTCATTGTAAACCATAACAATGATTTATCTATAGACAGCTCCAGATTTTCTGAATTTTATTCTCAATGTAAAGATAGGTCAGACTCACACTGACTGAGGTTTTGTCATAATATGCCATTTCCTGTGAAAATTTGTCTCCTGCTGTCAGAATTACTACCTTGTTTGTCAACCATTTCTTTTTTCTTTATTTCAGTAAAATATTTCTGCCAGCGCTACACCTGTGGGGGAAGAGAAGTGATCTTTTAGGCAGTCTTTTGCCTCTTGATCCTACAAACAATGGGATTTTTTTTCCATGCTGCTTTCTGCATGTAGTATTCCTTTTATCTCTTTCTGACTTATTACTAAGCTCTTTGTGCAGTTTCATGTTGTGCTGAAGCCAATCTACTGGCAGGTGCAAAAGTATGATCCTGTTTGCTCTTCCCCAGCTTCTCCCATTCATCAGGGTCACCTGAAAGCTTCTCTCTCTTTCTTTATAGTGGATTTAGGAATCATGGAGCTATAGCAAAGCTGGATTTGCTTCTCATCTGCCCACAAAATATTTCTATTGCCAGTATCTTAGTTTTCCACCATGGAGTAGAACGCATGTTACTTTTGTTCAAGATCAGTGTTAGCAACAAGCAGCTGGAAGGAAAGGAAACAAGCTAGAAGCACTTTGGTGCAGTGGGAACCACAGGCCTGCACCTGAACTCAGGAAAAAACAATGGGGATAATTTAATTTTTGTCATTAGACACTGTCTTTTCTTTCATAATGCACAATATTCTGGGCGTTGTTTTAAATCTTCAACTAGTATTGTTTGACCAAATGTTTTCAGGTCTTTTGTCACCTGAGCTAGTGACAAGTGTTAAGGTACAGACCAGAATGCCACAACCCTCTCTTGAGTGGTGTTTTTGCTGTAGGATACTAATACTCTGTGATCCACATTGGCTTGCACTTCATTTGTGTGCAGTCTAGGGGATAGGTCCTGTAAGGACTTTAGTGTACAGGTTTCAACTCTACCAGAATGTCTCTCAGCTCTTCCCGATATTGTATGTGTGTGTGTGTTTCTCCTCCTTCTCCTCCCACCCCAGTCCTTTAGCCTGTTGTGCTGCAAGCACCTGAGACAAGTCTTACTTACCAGCCAATTAAAACCTGTATTTTACCATCATCAGTTGTAGGATTCTCAAATTGGGTATGTGAAAGAGGAATGTTTGGAACAGGTGGAAGGAGTGATGTCCCCGCATTTTGCTCTCCTGTTCCTTTGAGTATCTCCAGTGTTTCAAAATTTCTTCTTTCTCTCATGTGTTCAGGAAAAAAGTTATAAAAATGAGGAACAGTTACTTGTATTAAAAAGTTTTTTTAGCATTTGCAGTCTTATGGGGAGGGATTAGGTTTTGAAGTTCATTAAGTTCTACACGTAAACCATAATATATGGTTTATATGCATAAATGGAGTACATTTTTGAAATATTCTTTCCTTTACCAACTTGCTTTGTTAAAAACACCCAAAAGCCTCAAAAACAAGCACAATGTTAAGGGGAGTGTGTTGTTTCTTTGTTGTTGTTGTCTTGTTTGTTTTATTTTTTTAATAGTAATGACTGCTGCTATAGTTAAGTAATTTGAATTTTTGAATAGTAAGTCAGAATATAGATTTCTTCTTTTTAGGTCACTAAGGAGTTATTTACCTTACAAAAAATTTTGAAGAATATTATTAAAAATAATCTGTATCAGTAAGAAAATAAAAGCTTTTTATTATTCTATATTGAGAGGATCATAAAATTCTACATTTTTGTGCTAAGAAAAATATTAAATATATCTCTATGACAATAGCATTCCAAAAATCTTTAGTGGAATTTCATAATATCCATGTCTGCTGGCAAGCAAAATTTTAAAAACATTAATATTTGTAAAGTTGAAAAGCAGAATATATGTAGGTATGTTTCTGAGACTAAAATTAATTTTAATACGTATTTAGGTAACTTTTACCTTGTTTCAAGACACTGGTTTGTTTGAAATTTTCAAAATTCCAACTCAAGAATTCATGAATTACTTCCGTGCGCTGGAAAATGGCTACAGAGATATTCCCTGTAAGTACCATCCAATTACATATGGGGTTTGCATATATATGTATTTGTTTGGTGTTTAATACAGAGGTAAGCAAGGTCTGAGCTTAGTATATTTTTAATGAATACACGTGACAGAATTTAGAACTGATTTCATGAACTGGGGGGAAAAAATGGGTGGACTCCAAAACTGAATTTGTTAATATGTAGGTTGAAAATAATATTAAAGATTCTGACTGAGTAGTTGGATTAAACATACTGAAGTCACTGGGAGACTATTTGTTGATTTAACAGAAATCTGGGTTAGTTCTTTAATAAAATAATAAAAAAATGGAGACTTTTGATGGTAATTATTCATCTTGCTGAGTAGGGCAGCCAAATTTATTGGCAAACAAAGCAAAAACCACAATGCCCCTGCACTCCTCCATGCCACAGATGTTTGCCCAACCCAGGTGCTGGAAGGTATCAAGTTGCAAGTCATTCTAGTGGCTTACCATCATTGGTTTAAAAGGCTACTTAATTCCTTCCTGACTCTCAGCTAGGATGAAGTGTGCAGAGACACTGATGCTTATCTAACTCACTTCCTGAAAATGTTCAGTGATACATATAGCCTCTACTAGCAATTTAAATTCAAATTTCCCATTATATTTAATCAAAATCTCACAATACATTGAGTACATTTTTTTATTTTTAAATTTTCTTCCTTTTGATTATACTTCATGTAACATTTTTGTCGTATCTGGATAATTTTCAGATCACAATCGTATACATGCCACGGATGTTCTCCATGCAGTGTGGTATCTGACAACTCGGCCCATTCCTGGATTTCAGCAAATTCATAATGAGTGTATAATGGAAAGTGATATGGGTATGTATTCACATAGGTTGGTTTTTTTTTTTTTGTTGTTTTGCTGCAGAATGCTTTAATGAAACTGCAATAGGTGAACCAGAATTACTCTGGAAGAAAATATTTAATTATTCTTATTGCTCATTTTTTTATTTTTTTTAATTAATTTTAATATGTCAGGAGAAAAATCACAAAGTTAGCAGACACCATTCAGAAATACCGTGCAGTTGACTTTTAGAAAAATTATTAGATGAGTAATGGTTAGTTTGTAAGCCAAGAATACTGGTTCACTTAATAAATTTTCTATGCTGAATGAAAACTGTATTCTGCCACAGTAAGAGTATTTTTAGAATTTGCAATACATTAGACTAATATTTCTTAACTTTATTGGAAAGTTAAACAGACCAAAGAAAAAATATTGAAGTATTTAACTTAATTGAAGTTCTCCTTAATGGCATTATTGTAAAAATGAGTATTTTTGAATTCTCTATTGAGTATCATATGCAGACTTTCAGTGGCCACCCTAACAATAACTGTGTAACAGCACCCCTGAAAAAAAAAATAAAACCTCCAAATTCCAATCTTGTGTGAAGTTACTTTCAATGAACTTTGCTTTTGCACTTTCCTCTGACTTCATGGAACTAACTTTTAAATATAAATTTGTAGTTTTCACTGAAACATACCCTGTAAGTAAAATACAATTATTCTAAACATAGACTTTCATACTAAATGGTTTGTACTTCAGAAAAATGAAATGTGGAAATCAAGCAGTCTCCAAGAACTCTGCTTTATATGTGCAGTATAAAGAGGCAAGATGCAGGTCGTGGCTTCTAAAGGGCTAGAATTTTAAGACTTAAATTGTGAGCTGTACAGAATATGTTCTTTCTTTCTTCCTAATTAGCTCTTCTGCAGTCACCTTTCTCTTTTTTCCCAGTTTGCCCTTATCCACTGATTGCACCCCACTGCCTTTTCTTTTTTTCTAAGTGTTAAGTGTGTTGAGACTGGGGTATTGACTGGAAGAAAGAAAAGTGACAAAAAATCCTTTATTCCCCTTTACAAAAACAAAAGTAAAATTAGAGTAAGAAATTATAGTCTTATACTGGACAAGTTTCAAAGCAATAAGTTTTACTAGGATTTTTAATTCTTGCTCATTCTATTAAGGCAAAAGTGTTCCTCTTTTTATTATGCACTGATGAAATAAGTGCTATTGGGTTGGGGTTTTTTTGTTTGTTTGGGGGGTTTTTTTGTTTATTTTTTAACGTGTTGAGTTTGTAAATGGGAAAGAATAAAACTGTGAATCTCCTTAAAATGCAAATATTTCTAACTTAATGCTGTTAGTTCCTTTTTCAGTACTTTCTGCTTCTCCTCCAAGCTTTTCCTATAGGTCTGAGAAATGGGCAAATTATAGAAATACTAAGGGAGATGCTGACTGATCTTTTCTGGAAGACAAACTGTAGAATGCTCTGTTAATGCTGTCATTTTAAGAAGGCAACGAAATTCCAGGTCTGCCTAAGACCTGGAGGTCTTTACCCACATGACAATGAGGAAAAGGCAAAAAAGTGACCCTAACAGTAACGTGTAACCATTGGTATCCATGTGGATTCTGTAGTTTGGACTTTGAGATACACTCTTTTGCTAATTTTTACCCCTTCTCTTCATTCCCTTCCATGGAACGAATACCTACAAGTGCATTTTGATAGGAAAAAGCTTGGATTGTTATGGTTTCTTTCTAATCTAAATGGCAACTCTAGTGCAACTAAGAGACATGGTAATTGCTAGTGTCCCTTGTTCCACTAGATTGTCTTCTGTACTTGCTGGAACCTTCCTCTGAACCAGTTTTTTCTGCAGCACAAGCGTAGCTGAAAAAATAGTGGCTTCCCTTCAAGACTTCTAAGGCACTGCACAGTTTTGAGGGCCAAGGCCAATCTCTACTTGATGAATTTGCAACTCAATGGCACTTCACTTTTTCTTCAGAATTGTTGGTTTATCTGTAAACAATAGTATGACTTTTCCTTTCCTAAAGTATAAGTCTTTCTCTGCCAATTTTCAGCTTCATAATTACAAATATAACCATTCTACACTCCCAACAATGTCTGGCTGAGTAATTTAAAATGTGCTACGAGTGAAATACTATTCCAAAAAATACTTTATTTTTGTGCTTTCAATTTTTTCAGATGGAGCCAGTGGTATCGCCCCTGCTCAAGTCAGTTATATTTCTTCAAAAAGTTGTTCTATTGTTGATGACAGTTATGGTTGTCTGGCATCAAACATTCCTGCTTTGGAATTAATGGCTTTATATGTAGCAGCTGCCATGCATGATTATGATCATCCTGGTCGTACAAATGCTTTTCTAGTGGCCACAAACGCACCTCAGGTAAGAAATTCTTTAACCAGGAAATCATTTGTCAGTGTCTGAAATCAGAATGAAGAAAATTTTTCCCTTCTGTATTCCTCTTGTAGCCTGTTTAGGATCATTTGCCCAATTTAAGAAATGGAGACATAAATTTGAACTGTTCTTGTGTGATATTTTAATTTTTTTTCCCTAGATAAGGTCTGATGTGTTTTGTACATATTGGCTGTGTATGCATGTAAAAACAATTTTCAGTTTACAAAACTGAGAATAACAACATAAATCAATGCAGGTTAGAGTAGAGGATTATTTCATAAAGAGGTGGCACTAGCACTGTCTAAGCAGCTAATTCATGGATATCTTACATTTTGTGAATCCTTTGAAATCTAGTGGTATCTGCAATTACTGTGGAAACACAGCTCCAGTTAACTGCCTAATAAAAGAATTGGGATTGTTCAACCTGGAGAAGAGAAGGCTCTCCAGTGACCTAATTGTGGCTTTCCAGTATCTGAATGGGCCTAGAAGAAAGATGGAGAAGGACAAGAGCACTTAGTGACAGGACAAGGGAGAATGGCTTCAGACTGAGAGTAGGTTTAGATTAGATATTAGGAGGAAGTTTATTACTGTGAGGGTGGTGAGGCACTGAAACAGGTTTCCCAGAGAAGCTGTGGCTGCCCCATCCCTGAGGTGTTCAAGGTCAGGTTGGATGGGGCTCTGAGCAACTTGGTCTAGTGGAAAGTGTCCCTCTTCACGGCAAGGGGGTTGGAACAAGATGGTCTTTAAGATCCCTTTCCAATCTAAGGCATTCTATGATCTCTGTATTCCAAATTAGTTCTATATGGTAAATAGCCATTACCTTTAAAGGAGGGTAAGTAAATAAGAAATCAGCAAGACATCTTTGGTTTTATCTCCCATGTTCAACTTAATTGTTAGAACAAAGATTATAAAGAAAGAAGATGCTATGCAGATCAGGGTCTAAAGGGCAAAGGCAAGAGGTAAAGGAGAGTAAAGCTGAATGAAACAGCAGATAGAAAATAAAGGTATGGCATGGAAGAATTGGAAGGAAAAGCACTTAGGAAATGATGCCTAATTTGCATGGTGAGATTTATTTTTTTTTTAAGGGTGGAATATTATCTGGGGAAGAATATTTCTGATGGCTATTTGGATGTCTCTTAATAAGTTAGAGATGAGAAACTTATATAATAGTAACAACAACATCACCAACAGTAAAACAGAAATCGATATGACTTGCCAGGAAATAGAGACTTTAAAATGAAATTTTCAGTAAGTTTTCAACAATTCCTGATTGCAAAAAGAGTTCAGGATGTTGGCAGTTATGTATTTCTCCTGCAAACAGTATACAAGGGAGAACAAAAATAAACAACACAGACATCTCCAATTCTCAAAGATACAAACATTCATTTTGTTCGTGCTTTTTGCAGTTTTTCGAGAACTTTTTAAGGTTCTATCTAATTTATATTAATTAATTATTTTCTAGGATAGTTTATATAAACATGGAAGTTGTGAGTAAAATCCACTACTGTTTTAATATTTTAGGTAACTCATTTACAGTTAAAACATATGCATCAGTAGCACTTTGAAAAGTAGTGATACTCCACACCATTTCCCATTAACAACAGTTCTTTTATGCTTTGGAGTTTTTTGTGTTTGTTTGTTTTAAGAAGGCTGGAATTAAGAGGAATTAAAAGCATATCATTAGATTTTTTTCTTAGTTTGGGATTTTTTCTTTTATTTGGGTTATTTTTACATCAGTGTGTGACGTATAACACACAATGCTTCACACACACATTGCCAAGTCTATATTTTAAGTGTTTTGGGTATGTGTGCCTGCAGTCTGACTGTAGCTGGCACTAAGATATTGTTAACACCTTGTAAAGAAAGGAAAAACTTTGGTAGTTGTTAGGTTCGTTTTCTTTTTTTTCCTCCTCATCTGCCATTTTTGTGTGACTTTAACCCAAAAGTTAGAACACAAAACATAATTATCAATTTTTTTTCTGTTTTCCCTAACACTTGTTTCTAACTAGCTCTTAAACTTCAGAATATTCAATTATAACTTTAAAACTTGACTCTGTCATTTATGATTCTCTGTTTTGTTTTTTTTTTCTGTAGGCTGTTCTCTACAATGACAGATCAGTCTTAGAAAATCACCATGCTGCTTCTGCCTGGAATCTTTTCTTATCACGTCCAGAATACAACTTTTTATCGAATCTTGATCATGTAGAATTCAAGCGTTTTCGTTTCTTAGTGATTGAAGCAATCCTTGCTACAGATCTCAAGAAGCATTTTGATTTCCTTGCAGAATTTAATGCCAAGGTTTGTGACATTTTAGTGTCTGCACTGATCTGGTCATGACATACTGATGTTATCATTGCTTCTCAGCATTTAAATTTTATAATATTTGAATTTAAGTCATTAAAAATTCAAATATTTATTTTTTACAAATCAATTGTAGATTGTTTGTAGATTGCCTAATAAACCTAGCAGATGTGACATAGGGACTCACAGGAGACCTCAATCATATCTCACTCTTCCATCTTCTGAGAGGCAGAAAAATAACCTTTTTTTTTCTTTTACTATATAAGACAAAAGATGAAATAGACAAATTATTGCAAGTGTCTATTGTGCAAAACCTGAAAGAAACCAAACCCACTGATGAATAGTTTTAACTTAATTTTTAAAAATGTATGTGCTCAATCCAGGTCAACGATATCAACAGTAATGGCATAGAATGGAGCAATGAAAATGATCGCCTACTGGCCTGTCAAATATGCATCAAACTGGCAGATATTAATGGCCCCGCCAAAGTTAGAGATCTGCATCTGAAATGGACAGAAGGCATTGTTAATGAATTTTATGAACAGGTGGGTATGGAAAGGGTAATTTACTCTTTTTTTTAATGACAGGCAGATGATGAGATTTAGATAGTTTAACTAAATTAAACATAATTCCTTGTGTTTAAACTTTCAGATAAAATATTTCCATCTTCTCATTATGAGTAGTGAAAATTTTATTTTCATTGGTAACTTATAAACATGATCTTTTAGTTTCTATTAATTGTGTTAGAAAAGTTCCCAGCCAGTGTTGTCCATTTTTTCAGATATTGGGAGTTGTTTTGAAGCAGAAGGGTTCTTTCCTTGGGATAATGCTGATAAACCAAAATCACTTCTTCCACTGTGGGAAGTTACGTTCACAGATGTGTTTCCATGTCAAAGAATACGTACAACATCCACAAGACTGGAAATGTATATACAGATAACTCTTAGTGCAAAGACAGAAGATACTTCAAAGCTTTGAAAATGAAATATTAAGAATATACATTATAAACTAACAGTATTAAAATGTAAATAAGGATTTTGCAATGGGACTTCGATGAATAATCCTATCAAGATTAAGTGGAAAAATTCTGAAAATTTGTTGCCTATTTTTATATTAACAACTTCTATAAGCCCCCTAAAATATATTCTGCATTCTCTGTTATTTTTCTGTAGTCACCTTCCTGAGGAGGTAACTATTTATGAGGCACAACCCAGGACTGAAAAAAAATTTCAAACTAGGAAGATAAAAGGAAACAATAAAATTCCTTCAGAGATTTAAGCAATAGCAATAAAAATCTAAAGTACTGACAATTACTGGAAGACTTTAGTATTCTAAGTTCCTCCTTTAGGAAAAGGCTTTTTCTTCTAAAACTGACATATCCATGGAAGTGCTGACATAAGTAATTATAACTCAGCTTTGTCTATGAACTGTCTGATTTTTTTCTTCTCCATTTTACAAAATGAGAAAAAAGCCATCCTGTAAATGCAAAGGAATAGCAGCTCCAGTAGAACTAAGTCTCCACCCTGGCAAAAGGGCATCTCACAGCAAAGTTTGAAGAAGGATTATGGACTATGCAAGTCTGAGCCATAATCTGTCTTTATTTTAAATTGGCCTAATTACATTTTCATTCATTTAGTCTGCACTGTTATTGCCTCCAGTAAAAAGGTACAATCCATGTGATGCTTTATGGAATCACAGAATATGCTGAGTCAGCAGGGACCACAAGGATCATCAAAGTCCAACTCCTGGCCCTGCACAGGACAACCCCAAGAGTCACACCAAGTGCCCGAGAGCATTGTCCAAATGCTTCTTGAACTCTGCCAGCCTTGGCGCTGGGACCACTGCCCTGGGGAGCCTGTTCAGTGCCCAACCACCCCCTGTGTGAAGAACATTTCCCTGATGTCCAACCTAAACCTCCCCTGACACAACTTTAGGCCATTCCCTCGGATTCAGTCACTGGTCACCACAGAGAAGAGATCAGTGTCTCCCCCTCTTCCCCTTGTGAGAAACGTGTAGGCTGTGGTTACTTGGTTCCTTCAAAGTAATTTTTTAAATAAAAATTTAATTTTGTGGGGAATTCTGATAATTTTTTTTGTTTCTTTTTCAGGGTGATGAGGAAGCAAGTCTTGGATTACCTATAAGCCCCTTCATGGATCGTTCTTCTCCACAGCTTGCTAAACTTCAGGAATCTTTCATCACTCACATAGTTGGTCCCCTTTGTAATTCCTACAATGCAGCCGGGTTGCTTCCAGGGCAGTGGATTGATGAAGAGGAGGAGGATGCAGAAAGTACTGAAGATGATGATGGTGCACAGTTAGAGAGTGATAATGAAGAAATGGAAGATGATCTTATTTTAAGTAAGTTTCTGTATTTCTGTTGGTGCTTAGCTGTCACTTAATAGATTCAGATATAGCAATGACATTCGAAATTGTGTAGTATAAATTTTGCAGATTTTTCTATTATGCTGCTTCATAGAATTTAATAATTTAATAATTTCAATGTTTTAATAAAATTTTTGCTACTACCAGCAGATTTGCAATTTGAGACAGAAACTCATCAATGTCCTTTGTCATGCCACTATTTAAATATTCAGAATAAGCATTCATGTGTCTTGTTCAAATTCACATCTCTCTTGCACTGTGCATTTGGTTTTGTATGTGTAAAATACAATTACTTTGAGTGCCAATCAAATATGCTTATAATTTTACAGAAGTGCAAAGAAAAAAAGGTAGACGAATATTTTGCCAGCTAATACACCATCTCAGTGAAAATCACAAAATATGGAAGAAAATGATTGAAGAGGAAGAAAAAAATAAAACTGAAGGAGCTAAACTGCTGACTGAAATCTCATCTTTACCTCAAGCAGACGAAATTCAGGTTATTGAGGAAGCTGATGAAGATGATGAACGACAACTAGGAGAAGACAAGACATGCTAAGAAAACTTCAGTGGTGTCCAGTATGATGATAGCCTTTGTTTTTTCCACTGTGCTGACTTTAGCCTGACACAGTTCACATAAAATTGAAAGGCCTTAATACTGTGAGAGGATTCTTTTTACTCTAGTGGAATCCCACTCCTATGCACTTTTGTCACACAGAATATGAAACTTTATTGAATATTGTATACCCTGATGCAAAGTTCTTTATGCCTTAGTTGGTATAAAATAGCCTGATACAATGCTGCCTTGCTGAGTATGGAACTCTTCCCTGAGGTACCTGCAGTTTTTAAAAAACCTTCAGTGACTTCAATTACCAAAGTGGCAAGAACTTTTTGCTAACCAGGAAACGCAGGATGAATCCTAACATTATCTTGAGTTGCTTATTTCATGTTGTTTTTGAACATGAATGAGAAAAAGTCTGTGCCTATATGAAAACTATGTTACTGTTGCAGTGCAAGCCTGTTGTGGGGTGTCTACTTAGTGCAGTAGTGTGCTTAATGTAGTCATCTCAGAGCAACCGTTCAAGGACTGTGACATAAATGCTGATTTCTGATACTTGTGGTTTAAATAAGAGAAGAAAATCCAGGTGCATCTATTTCTGATGCTTTTTATTATTGTGCAGAATCTGATGTTTTATTTTTGCAGAAAATATTCAGGTTTGCAGTGGGTGTTCATGATAATTCATTGAATACAAGGCTATTATCATCTGTTGCCTTGCTGTTTTGTGGTAGAACATTAAAAACCTGTTCCGCTACTTAAATTATGAAGGAATTTTATTCTTTTAGCCATAAGTCATGTTATGTTTCCTGCCCTTACTCAGGTTCAGGTTTAAAAACAAGTCAACCACATCATAGATTTTTATCTTGCACCGATTTCCAACATTAAATTTTAAGGAAATAAGATCATATCTCATTTATTCTTTGTATGTAAAACTTTAGGAGAATTAAAGAGGTGTGTGGTTTTTTTTTTTAAAAGACATGAACTACTGTTTCAAAATAGCTATTTTAACTTGCCTCATGTCTTTTGTTCCATCACAGACACAGCTCATATCACCTTCAAGTTTGGTGTATATCCTGAAATATACATACAGAAACCAGAACATGAAAACTTTGTGTAAAGCCTAATAGTAAGATAAACATCACTGTACTGTATTGCATTTAGATTGTTGAGTTTTAAAATAAGGAACTTAGACATTCCACACGAATGTATTTTTAGGAACACTAGCATTGTAGGTCTAATTTGAAAACAAACAAAAGAAGGCATAAATTAGGCTACAAGTAAGTAACCAAGCCACAAATACAAATAGTTTTAAAAGTGCACCTTTTAGTACTAAACTTTTATATGCTGTGTGGCTGAATTCAATAAAAAACAAATGCACATATGTGCAATTGCTAAATGTATCATCATATTTGTGTTTACATCAGTTGACTTGCAAAAAAGGTAACATTTCCAAGAGAACCTTGAGTAAATTGTATTACACTATTTTGCACAAATTTTTTTCTGCTCTTTGATTGGCCAGTTTAAATAAATGAACGGTGGGGTTTTTTTCCATTTTTCACTAATAAGCTTTTTGTTGATCTGCTTAAAAGACCACTGAAATGTGCTTTTCCTATTTTATGCCTTCAGTGCCAAATCCCTCTTTACTGCCATTATTACTATCACTGCATTTTTTTTTTTTTTGTAACATGAGCAGTGTTAAAAACAGATATTTCTGGCATTAATAAAATATTGCACTATTGAAATTGACACTTATTGATCATACACTTGTATTTTAAATTTCTTGGTCATATATTTTCCTAACAGATAATGTGAAGAGTACAGACACTCTACTTCTTTCAGTATGCTGTATTCCCAGCATTTTGTGTGCTTGTGTATATACAAAACATCATTTTGCTTTAGCTGAAAACATGATACAAATTAGCTTGTCTAAAGTTACTGTACTATTATTTTACATTTTATATTGGTTTCCATTTTTAGTTTCCCTTTAAAAATTAATATTAAAAAATAACAAAAGAATAAGAAGGTAAACATAACATTTTATCTTTTACTAGAGCATTGGCAGCATTTTCCCCATCAACTTTCTTACCTCAGGTTTCCACTAAACTCTTTAGGAATACTGAGGCAGTTTTAAAATTTACTAACCAATAGTAAACCTCAGTGTTTAATAAACTATAATGTGTGTATGTATTTCCAATTAGATATTTTCAAGTTACAATAGCTTGATTCAAAGTTATTTTTAATTATGAATGTATTTAAAATCCACCTTAAAGTGTCTGTTATTTACGTATGCTTAGTATGTGACTAATTGTTGCTCTTAGAGGAAGGGGAAAATAACATACAAATGTCAGCAAAGGTTGGTTCAGGGCATGTTTGCAGGAGTGGGTGAAATAGTAACTAGAAGTGTCTTAATCTTTCAAAAACGGTGATGGAGGGTTCTTTGAATGTTGACTGAGCTGTTGTCAAAAAGAACATAACCCCATATAAGGCACAGCACTTATTCTGGTAGCTACCCACTGAGAAATTACAACCAAATTAAACCAGTGATTACACTTCAATTCACAGCTATCAGGGGATGCTGAGAAGCAATGAAAAACATACAAAAGAACACACTTTAAATACTTTCTAATGCAGCACTGTTTTTTCTTTTTTCGTGGACCTAATTAGCCCACAGTGAAGTTTATGCTGATGCAGAAGATACACTTTTTATGAGTAATATTTTCAGGTTTGTGTGTCCCATCTCTTCCTTGTTTTCTTTCACAATGTGTGTCAGATTACTTGTTCACATGCATACTGCGCATATAGAACTAGACTACAAATGTTTCTGTAAGGACGAAATTCTCCCTGGGATTCTGGAGACCTCTGGATATTGTGGAGGTACTAACCTAGTAAAAATTGATTATTTGGATCCTCTTCCTGTGAGTTCTTCCTCCATGACACAGTTAAATGGTGAGTCTGAGGTTCGAAATGAAAGGAACTGTGTAACATTACTTAAGGTATGTTCAAACTAACAAAGTTTGTGTAAGACCGGATTTGCTTTATGCATAGAATCATTTTTGTTGTACTTGCATTCAGTTTTAACCACAACCAGTGAATCAGCAAATGGAGTTAGCAGAATTCAAGAGCTCGCTTTTAGCTTTGCTTCTTCCTCCTGTGCAGGTGCAGTTGAGGCTGGGCCTCTGGATCCTCTGAAAACATACACAGAATTTGAGGTAATCCAGTGTGTGTTATTGTCCAGAGAGGTTGTGTAGTCTCCTTCACTGGAACCTCACTTCCAGAACCATCTGAATTCAATCCTGTGCCATGTGCTCCGGGGTGACCCTGCTTGAGCAGGGAAGTTGGACCAGATGACCCACCGAGGTCCCTTCCAACCTGACCCATTCTGTGATTCTGTGTAGCACTAACATTCACATGGCAGAACTTTCCCTTTTGTCAAGAAAACATTTGAGAAGGTGGGAGAGGTGCAGAATTGGACATGTCTCATACACTGGTGAGAGTGAGATCAGGAATCCCAGTCTGAGAGACATCTTTTGGAGTAAAAGGATGGAATTAGCTTAGAGGAGGAGGATTAGAAAGAAGACATAAGGATGACACAGATATACAAATAGACAAAAGATACTCAGATGAGAAACTATTTATTGTCTTAAGGCAGTTCATATTCAAAATAATATGGAAACAGGATATCTTTGGCAAGCATAATACGTGGATATTTAGAAATGAAGTAGTAATGGAAACAATGATACAGTTATCACAATTTAAGTTGTGATGCAGGTTTTAGAAAATTGATCTTTCTGTGGCCAATAAAGATTAGATCAGAGAAAATAAATGTATGAAGTTGATTAAATGAGGTACAAAATGTATGATCAAGACAGTATTTATTTTTGTTTTTTTCCTCCAGCTTTCCTCAGAATTGTGTTTCTGGACAACATGCTGCTTCATTCATGTCTATGTTAAGGTGAATGAGGTAATTAATTGCTTTCATTTTTGCAACGAAGAATTATCCTTTTAATATCTTCTGAAGTAAGCTTTTAACTTGCTATAAAAATTATATGGTGGATTCTCAGAGATGAAACTGGCTAGAGAACACAACTGTTGACTACTCCCTATCTGATCTTAATTTTAATAGGGCCAAAGGCAGTATATTTCCCCTCTGCTAAATGAGAAAGAATAACATATTTCAGAAGACAGAGGAAAGAAAGCTGAGAGAATAAGCTGCTATAGGATTAACATTCCATTGCACTTGACTTTCTAGTTCACAGTAACCCTTCTGGCCTAGTATACATCCCCTGCATCTTTATGAATCCAGCTAATAGATACAGAACTCTTAGCTGAACAATCCCAGTGATTTTGCTGTCCATTTGTTACTCTCATTTCTTGAAGACATTTCTGGCTTAGACTTGAAATAATCATTCTGGTTCGTCTCATTTCTGGTATCTTCAATACTCTAAAACCCTCCAAAAAATAAAGTAACTAGCAATTGCTTGTTTTGTTAATAGTAGCATTAAGCTGCAGAAGATGGTTCTGGTAAAGATGAAACTGCTTTCCTTTGGTTCTGAGATTGAAATATTTGTCCTGAAATGGTCTGAGTTTAAATGCTATTCTGATAGTCAGAATACTGAGCAATGAATGCTTAAAGTATATGAGTGATTAACACTTACTTGGTTTTATGTAATACTACAGACAGCCTTTAAAAAAGTCATGACAAAACCAGAAACGTTTGACCAGAAGGTTTTTTTGGAATCTGTAGCCTGTGAGTCATCTTTTGATTTCTGTACTTCAAGAGATCACAGATGATAGCAACTGGTGTCTTTGGTAGGTTCTACTACACAGGCTGTGTTACCTGACAGAATGTTACTGTCTGTGAAACCTAAGTGAAGAGAGTAAAAATCTTCTACTGAGGAGAAACCTTCTGTCTTCTGGTTTATCTGTGAAGTTTCAGAAGGAAATATAAAAGGCAACATTAAACCAACCAAGCCTTCAACAGTGAGAGACCATGGTATTTCAAATTATTCCTACAATTCACCTTGTGATTTGTCCATGTATTAAACATCTTGCCAAAAAACAGGTGATGAGTCACTTCTGACTCATCTCTCCAGATCAGCAGAACCCTTTGCACCTTGAATGAGATCAAAGTATTTTCATTAAAATTGCATATGAAACAAAAACTAATGCTTAGCTTAAAATGCAAGTATTATACCAAAAATCCAGAGGAGAACATTGACATTACTTATTGAACAGGGGCAGCGGACTGTAGACTTTGTCCCCTGTGCCAGTTAAATGTGAAAACTTGGTCCTATATGTAGTCATTCAAATGGACTTAGTATGCCCCTCTTTCTTTTGTCATGACATTCATTCTACTAGAATTTATTAGTCTCTGTGGTATTGCCAATTTATCTGACCCATATTAACTAAGCTTTTTCTCAATCAAAGAAGTGAATGAAGAAGCCCTCCTATTTATCTTTGAGAATGAATTTGTAATCATTTTGTTCTATTCATCATAAATAGGTCATTACCAAAATAGTGTTTCACATGTCACATCCCAGGAAAAATATCTGTCCATTAGACAGATTGCAGAATTGCAGTACAGAGCAATGGAACTGATGACATGGCCTGAAGAGAAGGAGAAATATAAAATTAATTAAAGAGATTTTCCCCTGTCTAGAGGAAATGAGACTCAAGTGAGATACTCCAAGGTTACTTAATAAGACTGCTTCAAAGAGTAATCAGAAAAATGCTTTTGATGTTTATACTGTTTAACACACTAAGTAACAGCTTTGTAAGCAGGAATATTCAGGTTCAGCAATTGTCTAAGGATTGAGAAGGTTGTGACTCACTGAAATAGATTGTCTTGGACTGTTAAGGAAGTCTTTGAAAATAAAAGAAGTTTGAAAAATGCTTTTAGAAAAACATATTAGTGGATCAGATGAGTGAAGTTCATAACTCACTGAGATCCATTCTGGAACTATTTTTTAAATGCTAGGATTAGAGATGAGATCTGATATGGATCATCTTAAATACCAATAAGAAATTGTGCACAATTACAGAAAACAGTCAAATAATAAAATTCAAACAACAGGAATTTGATGTGATAACTGATTCTCTATTTGAGTGAATATTAAAACCTTTTAATTTCCTGAGAGTTTAACTGGTAATGCGTCTCCCACCAGAAAGACTCTATTTGTTGAGGGAGAGAGCTAGAATCCTCCTGAAAGCACAGACAAGGTTTGAAGCTCAGCCAGAGTTCAAAATCTGTCTAGTTGTCAGCTTGTGAATAAATGGAGATGTAGTAGCCAAAATGTTTTTTTAAAAATGTGATTACCTAAAGTTAGTTTGCTAAAGCTAATCATATTTTAAATATTTGACAAGCTATACGGACCCTTCTAGATCTTAAGAAAGTGCATACTTAAGACATTGGGAGGTGCTGGATGATTTTGAAGATGATGTAATTCGTATACTTACAAAAAGAATTAGTTTAAGTGATTTGGGATTTTTAGATAAATTTTAGTGCTTAGCACGAAGTTTTAATCCCATCCACAATTAATTATTCTTACAGTCTCTTTTCAAATATATAATCATGACATTCATTATGACACAAAGAACTTGAATATTCTATAGATTATACCTACAATTTGTGATTAAGTAAATGCAATATTGGTATGTTGCATTTCCCTCTA
This sequence comes from Sclerurus mexicanus, assembly GCA_013396755.1. Classification (NCBI taxonomy): domain Eukaryota; kingdom Metazoa; phylum Chordata; class Aves; order Passeriformes; family Furnariidae; genus Sclerurus; species Sclerurus mexicanus. Next base: position 874,503 of record VWZF01005810.1, read on the forward strand.
TACTGTGGCAGTTTAGAATGTACATTCTTTGAGAGAGAAATGGTATGTCTTTACACAATGTGAAACAAAATGGAACAAGGTCTGAAAATGCCTTGAAGGGGCTCTAAAAAGCAAATTTCTTGCACCCCCCAAAAAGCAATTAGATTACCTCCTAAGCTCTATAGGCACAAAGAGGGCCATAAGTACCTATGTTTTTTCCAGGAAAAATAGGTTTATAAAATTCTGCTGTGGGGCATGTCCAGCATCATTATTATTTTAAATTAGGCTTGTTGTGCAAGTTGAAGAGAGCCAAAAGGACATTTGGAATCCTTAAGCAGGGATGTGTATGGAGAAAGGAAACTTAATTACCTGAGAATAACTGGAATTCTTTAAGATGTTTCATCCACAGTGATTTTATTACATACTTTTCATTCCTTATTGGTATGAAAACCCTACCTGGATTACCCTTATTAGTGAAGGACGTCAACAATGAGATCCCGTTTTAGTAAGGGTATAAGTCTCCATGGGACAGCCCTTGATCCATTGTGGTTCCTGTTGTCTAGATGCTAAGGGTGGGCTAAGGGTTAAAAATCCAAGCAAATGAACTTTAATTTAAAAAGTTAATCTTCTTAATATGTAGTATTTTTTCATGCTTCTGATAAATCATAAAAGATTTCTTTCAAGTTTTTTAGGATGAACGTAGAAAAGGAAGTCAGCACTTGAAAAAAAGCAGCAGAATAATTAGCAAGTTTATTCTGTTTTCTGGTAAATTGCTATAGGCCAGTCTACCTCACATGTAAAATTTTAGGCAAGCAGCCATCGGCTGCAGTAATAGTAAACTATTGGATTAGATTGCACATTCCTGATATGCTCCATTATTTTAATGGGTTTAATCTATTTGGAATGTTACTTATTCAGAAGAATGTAACAAACGTAATGTCTCCTGAAATCTGGCAGTCTTCCGAAGGAATGACCACTCTGAGTATGGGTTCTGCCTAATTCTGATGACATCGAGGTAGTTGACAGCCTTCAAAAGTATCTAAAGGGATAATCTGGAAATGGGAGAATCTGCTGACCCTTGATTTATTTTGTTAGGAAAGGCCAGAATAAGGCATAGTATTTCCAGAGTGGTAGTTTAATTTGTCTTGGTTTGACAATGGGTTTGAATTATGAGGCTCAGTACCAAAACAATGCCTTGGACATGTAGCTGGTATGAAAATGTGTCTGTATTCACAGAACAATTTATACTGAGAGCTGACCTTTCAAACTCTTATTGAACAGTTCCCAGTACTTGGCTTCTTATCTTGTGTTTTCATTATTTTGTCTCTCTGGTTCAAAGGTAAACTCTGGCATCTTCACCATTATGATTTCCTCCCCCTCCCACTCCGTGTTTATCCTGAATCCTTTTATTTTCCCATTCAATGCCTTGTTGCAAGAATTACACAATTTTATTTTCACTCCTTTTTCCTAAGTGATTTGAATATTTTTCATTGTGTTTCTCTCTGAGCTTGCTACTTTTCTTGTGAATGTGCTGTCTTCATGAAAACACAATCTGCCTCATCTACTGGTGCTTGCACAAACCCATAGGCTTAATTCAGGCTAAAAAATTGCAGATTAGTCATTATTTTCACTATTCGGAGAGCCTGAAATGGAATCAGATTCAGAATCTAATTGTGTAGCACAACAACACACTAAATCAAGGAAAGACCTGCTTGCTATGTGAGCTCAGGCTGCTTTAGGATTTGAGTAGTTAGCAGAGATTTGGAGTTTAGAGTACATTTTATAAGCTGACGATTTTGACAGGAGGGACTACTGTCAAATCATGTAGTTTACTGATGCAAATTAGAACCAGAGCATGGGAGAAAAGTATAATAACTAATTTTAAGGTTTCAGTAATAATTCAGGAGTAACTATCCTCCCTACTAGTTGTATACTTGGTTCTGCATTTGAAGGTGTTCAAAGTGTTCACCTCGTTCCTAATTTAAAGATATTTCATCTTGACTTCTATTTATATTCTTATCTACTTACTGAAGAGATCATTTATCAACCTTTTGTACTCAAGTCACAGTCACATGTTTGGTAAACAAAGCAAATTAATTATCTTGACTGTGTCACTAGCCAGGATGTTCTACTGTACATTTCTGTGGTGTATATTCTGGAGCATGCTTGGTCACCCAGCTGATCCAAAAATTTTATAACAGTGCCAGTGTGTCACCAAATCTGAAATGGAGGTATTAGCTTGGACTTGGTGCTGCCCTGATATGATCACATACTATTTGGTCAACTTAAAAGTCAGTAGAAGTACCTTGCAATAATCCAGGATATATAGTATAATCATATTCTTAGTCATTTTTATGGCTTTGCAGGAACACTACTGATTTTTTTTAAATGTTCCTTCATTTATAGACAACAGAACAAGGCTCAGTATTCAAGGAATGCTTGTGCCAGCACCAAACACTCATACAGCTTCCATACCTGTCAGTGGTTGGGCTCAATGATCTTAAAGGTCTTTTCCAAGCTAAATGATTCTATTATTCTATGCTCATTCATGACTCCATAAACAAAAGATCTTTTGGTTGAACAGTTAAAGTTCATGTTTAATTAACAACCTGCTATGAATCCCAAGCTCTTGCAGAATTACAGCTTTTTCAATACAGATTTCCCTTGTCCCATGCCTGTCTTCTGTGTCATTGGCTCATATGCATATGCATTTATATTTGGAAATGTCCAAAGAGGCCAGAGTCCAGAAGGAAAGACCTTCCTTCTGTTGATATTGGATCTGGGCCACAGGGGGTCAAAAACATACTCTGTGAAATAAATGGATTGTAGTGTTAGTGTATGAAATGAGTGTAAATCAACTGACTTGTTTTCAAAATGACAATTTTATAAATTCTTCAACATTACTAGAAAATAGAATGATCTTGTATTGGAAACTTACCCACTAAACAATGGTGCATACGGAGAACAAATGCAGAAAAATGCACTACTTCATCTCAGGCACTGGTTGAGTCTAGTAATGGGCAAAGAACATTTGGAGAAAGATGCTGAACACCACTGAATAGAGACTCTGCCAGATTGCTGCAGCATAAAGTCAATGCACATCAGACCATCCTGCACAAGTAATACTAGTTATCAATGCTGCCTACATTGTGGGTACAGAATTATTCTCCCACTTGGAGGATATTGGCATCTCCTTTGCAAGAAAAAGGCATGTAGGGGAAAGGGACAGATGTACATCTGTTCAGCAGTTTTAGATTCAGCAAATATTGATCTTGGTTGAAAGAAGAAAGGGGAATGAGTCCACAAGCAACTGAATTAGAGTGGTGGCCTTTATACAGCAGGTACCAAGTGGGCTTCTCTTCCCTTGCAGTCTAATCTGTACAGTTTTGCAAGAGTCTGTACATCCCAGTATCTCACCTTATTCACTGCTAGGAGCTGTGCTGATATCCTACCTACAACATTCCTTGTAGAATGTGATCTGCAAAGATATGAGCTCACCTTAAACACTTTCATGCCAAGTTGCCTTGTTTTTCCTTGGATCACTGGGTACCTGGAGGTTTGAATCAGCCAGTAATAAATTATTTTGAATGACATCTCTGTTCTCTCAACATACACAGAATCTACACAAGGATATATTTCTGTCCATGAGGTGTCACTTATCCCCAGCAAAACACCTCAAAATTTACCAGCTGTTGTCCAGCCATCCACAGGCTAGAAAAGCTGTAGCTATATCTTGGCATATAGTCCAAGTTAGGTGAACTATTTCTGGTACTTATTGGCAAACTAAAAACAATACCCCAAGGTTATTGTGATTCTCTAGGTTTTGCTCTCACAGTGTGTTCCAGATACATACAAAATATATATCACAATAAGTTTATACTATTTATTTTCAGGAAGGCAGTAATGTTTCTTGAACTTTTTATGAAAACTCGCTTTGTTTAGTTAATTACTGAAGGCATATATTAGTGAACCTTCCTGTCTTTATTAGGTTCACACTAAGCATATGTTCACCAGTATCACAGAAACTGCTGAAAGTTCAGGTGATTAAGTGTTAATGAGTATGATTTTTCTTCAGCATTCATTCAATGTCATACATGATACACTTGTACTGTTCCCTTTTCAGTCTCTGGGATGCTGACATGGCCAAGATTAACCCAAAAACTTAAATGTTAGCATAGAGATTTGGAAAGGAGGATTTAAGATACTGTGGTGGCACTGATTGCAGCCCTTGCACTGGTGTTATGAAGAGAATCTCCAGCTGGATAGCAACATGCATTGCTCTGGGCCTGGACCGAAGTCTAGGACTAGATATAGAAATAGATTGCCTGAGAAACAGGGCAGAAAGCTCACGGGAAGGGATAAAAGCTGAAGTGGATTTTTTTTTCTGGAGAAACTAGAAATAAGGAATGATTCAAATCTGTACCGAGACTGAAAGTGGCAAAGGCAGGCTGAATATGCATTTTTAGCTATGTTTACAGCGAAAAACCCCTACAATGCCTTTGGGATATGTAATGGAATTGCAGAGAAGGTATATGAAAATTTCCTCCTGTGGTTGTGAGTCATCTGTATGTGGAAAGAGTGCTTCCAGTTCTAAACCACCACCATGAATTCAAAGAGGTAACTTTTTAAAAATGAAAGGGATCATAAATACTGGCGGGGGAGGGGGATAAAACTTCGGAAAATGGTGAAACAAAGAGCACAATAAATAACATTAATACGCAAAAACTGAGGGGTCACAACATAAATGCCACGAAATCTTTTGATCAGTATCTGGACACATTGTTTAAACCCAAAATGTTAGGACGCTTAAGGCCAGAGAGGAAAAACTGATGCTTAATGCCTTTTCTTATTCTTAAATTGTACACCAGAAAAAGATATACTAGTTAATATATCAGCCTTTAATCCCCAAACAGTGTAAAATAGAGGCCAGCTGCTATCTATGCTAGATATTTCAGACATTGAAAACTCACATGGAAATTCCGAACATCTGGCTGGTTACTGATGTTCATGACTAATCAATGTTGATACAATGGAGAAATTCCAGCGTACTGGAAAAAACTATTCTTATGTCAGTATTTCAAATTATTAAATTGGAACATTAGGATAATGCTAAATCAGAGGGAAAATAATTAAAAAGTTGATACAGAATGAAACATGTAGATGTAACTAATAGTGATAAAGATTTATAGAAAAGGGTTTGTCAAATGTATTTGATGGCTTAAACGAGATTGTAAGTTGGCAGATAATGGTAAAAGTTTGGATTGATATTCTGAGGCTTTTATAAGGCATTTTGATTTATAAACCAGAATGACATATAATCAATGTGGTTCTCATCAAATGGATTAAAGACTAGTCAGGAGTTAGATCTCAAAATACCTCAGCAAAAGGGAATTATGACTGGCCATCTGCATTTTGAGCATAGCACCACACGAGAACTTGTTCTTGATGGTTTTAATCCTTCCCTCACTTCAATTAGCATTATTTGAATCATGTTTTAACCACTCTAGGATGGCCTACAGTTCTTGCAAACCAGAAGGCCAGACTAGATACTAACAAAACTCTGTCTGTTTTAAGAGCACAGGGTCAGGTATAGAAAGAATTACCATGAGTCCAGAGCTGTAGCTTGAACTCTTTGATAGTGCTTCATACTGAGGGCACCCCAGTTCAGTAGATTCCACAGTTTTTACTTATACATTTCACAAGCACCCAACATCTACTCATGCAGGTATCCAGAAAAGCCTCAATCATGACTCCTAAGCCTCACTGTCTGACAATATCTTGGGAGTGGTTTATTCACAGTTTTCATGGTGTGCCAAATCAGACTTGCCTCCTTCCTCTTCCTCTCTTTTTTGAGCCTTAAACCTTCTCTGTGAAAGGCAGCTAGTTATTCAGCAAGTGGAATATCCTGCCCACCCTATTCAGAGCACAAGGAACATATGTTTGAGCTGCCCTCTGTGGGATCTGTGGGTGTGACTACCCTCAGAGAAGTAAATTAACCTGGACCTGCTGCATCTTAAGTCCATAGGCTGTTATGTCAGTGAATTGGTATTAGCTCTCTTTAATTCTTCTCTTTTGCTGTTTCAAAAGAAAGCAAGTATTTCTGCTCAGTAAGCTGAAAACTTCAGGTCAGCAGAAAAACACCAATTTCTGCCTTTCAGCTCTCTTGCAGCTTCAAGTTGAAGCATTATTTCTATAAAAATGGATGTCTAACACTCAGGTTTGTCCTCAAATAGCTGCTTGCTCAGTGTGTGTTTTGTTCTGACCCCTGTTCTGAGGTCTTCTCTCCCCACATGGCAAGACCAAACCTACTGTATTTAGACTATCACGTTCTCCTGTAGGGTTTGCAGATGCAAATCTTTATCTACCAATAACCACAAAGCAATAGCTGTCAAGAATAGAAAATGAAGCTGGCAGAAGTCAAGAGTAGCTCCTACACCTAAAATTTGTGCCTAAAACGCATTCAAGTTCTGTTTCTCCCCATGCTATTCCACCCTCCCTTCCCCAAAAGTCTCTTCTCTGGTCAGAATGATGAGCAGCTTATTTCCTTTAGTTGTAGTATAGTTACATGTGACACTGGTAACACAAACACTGGGGTTTTTTCAGACTATTTAAGCAGCGATTAATCATTACATAGTGCTTTGTGTTGGGAGGCAATGGAGGACGCGTGTCTGGAAATGCAACATACTGGCAAAAAAGATTCCTGTAAGTGTCAGGAGTATGGCAATATTTGAACACTCTGTGTATGTTGCTAAATGAGAGGGAAGCCATAAAAAATCCTAAAAGTGAATTTAGTTATCTGATTCACCAGAAAATTATGACCACCTGGGAAGATAGGGCAAGGGGAAAGGATTAAAATACTTTAATAGACAATTTGTCTCTCCAATAGACTCTTTGTCAAGGCTGAAAAAGATAGTTTATTCTTGATTACAGAAATTTAAATAGATACCTTTTAAACCTTTTCACTCATGTAAACTTAAAGGAGAATTACAAAGAACAGCTTACTTGGAATAATGTAAATGAGATTTCCATGGATGAATTCAAGTATAAACATTTTGAACTATATCCTCTAAGCTTATAAAAATATCCTCTCAAAGTAAAATGGCTTGCTAAGTAATTAAATATATAAAAACCGTATCAGAAGTTAGATTCAAAACAGACCTCTGTTTTACAGTTTTACACAGGATGTGTTTCACACTTTTAGCTCAGTTTTCTTCCCTGTGAAAACCAAGCAAAAAGAAACTATTTACTTGTGCATGAATAGCCAGAATGTATCTAAAAGTCCTTTAAATTTATTTATTTTTTATTCTGAATATGAACACTTTTAGAAATAGAAGGCAAAGTGGATCCTGAGCTGCGACTCGGAGCGCTGTGCTCCACCTGACAACCTTGGCCCTTCTCTTCAGCGTCTCTCGGCGCAGATGAGGTACGGCTGCGGTTGTAACGTCATGCCTAATCTTGGCTTGAGGTCTGGAATCACACCATGAGGAAAATGCAGGTGAAACCGTTGTAGTAATGAAGAGAAAAACAAAAACATTTCCATCCGAGCTAGTTGTTCTCCAAGGCAATGTCTTCTTCCTGGATTGAAAAGAAGGTTTTGAAAAGACTTAAAGTGTCTGCAGTTGCATTTTCGGTCTTATTATAAGCATGGTAACTTCGATGTTCTAAGAGGAGCTATATGAACTCGGTGGTAGCATTGTGTAACAAGGATAGGTGATAATTTACACTAAGATTTTAGAGATTTTTGTTGCTCTAACCTCACAAATGTCACAGAAACGAATTTACTTAGATATATTTATTAGCAATTTATCTTGTCTTGAAGAGCCAACCTAGACAGAAAATGCTTAAAAAAATTTTACTGTGAATTTCAGTCTTTTTCGCCTAGTAATTTCTTAATTACATCTACTGCCAGTCATTATTAAGTGGACTTTGTAAGACAGATTTTTGTTAGTTTATATATAATAGTGAGCTCACCTATATAAAAGACTATGCTAGAATTTGTTATCTCTAGAGTGCATTATATTGAATATCTTTAAAATCTGTTTCATCAGTACTGAGGATATCATTCTGCCACTTTACTGCTACGACCTATATGTTATACATCTCTAGACTTATGAAGAGGAACAGTGGAAGGAATCACTCTTACCTAGTGAAAATGGAATAAATGCCTCTTTCTTGACAAACTGCCCATTGCTGTCCAAAAATCTCTCAGGAAAAAACACTTCTGGGTTGCTCCAGTATTTTTCATCAAAGTGAACGGAGTAGAGGTTTGTAATGACTGTAGTGCCCTCAGGAATTGAGTAGCCACGCACAACAGTATCTTTGGAAGTTGCATGGAAAATCCCTAGTGGAACTATATTACAGAATCTCAGCACTTCGTGTAGAACAGCCTCGGTGTACGGCATCTTGCATTTCTCCTCTAAGGTGGGTGTTTTGTTTGGGCCAATGACTAGATCGATTTCTTTTTGAACTTGCCCTGTTAGGAACAGCAATAAAAGCTGATGTTTATTGTCCAATAGTATTTGAATTTTAATTTAAGCTAAAATATATATTATTAAAAGAATACCAAAACATGAAATTTGTAAAATATAGTAGCTTATAAACTTTTAAACTGAGACTATATTCCTTGTCCAACTAGTAGGAATTATTCCTAGCATATATACCAGTAATCTTCATTTAGAACATAATTATTCTCAGTAAAATCCTATTTCAATATAGCTTTCTTTGCTTGTGTATATTTTTATTTCTGGAGCTCTTCAAAACTAAAGAAATAAGTAAAATGTTGCAAAAGATAGAGTAAATTAAATATTCAAGTGAATACAGATAAGACTGAAATCAGCTATTTGAACTTTCCCTTGTTTAACTCTGCTATGGTTCTTTGTCACAGTGTAAAATCATTCGCTCTTGAACCTAAAATATCTGAAAAAACCCAGTGAGAATTAAGATGGCCAGGAGCCAGAATTTAACTGAAAAGGAACAAATTCAATCACTGGGCTTTCCAAGTTATCTAGGCTGCTCTTTCTCCAAATACTGGAAATCCCTAATTGAACCAAGCACTGCTGAGATTTTCACAGGAAAAGTGGGGGCAGTGAATCCAGAAACATGACTGCTCACTTCTAAAATCCAAACTTCTGCACAAAATGTCTTGGCTGACATTGTGGCACCTCTTGCTGTCTTACTTCAGAATGAATGTAACACATCTTTTTGTTTTTAAATTCCATTTCTGTTCTTCCAGAAGTATAAATATGAATACCTATAATATGTAAACTTATTGTGAACTGAGGTACTTAAGGTAAAAAGAAATTTCACCTAAACTGTTAACCACAACTTGCTTTACATTTTTGCTGATGTTTGTATATTTTTTATTTAGTTTATTATTTTAATATTTAATTGACTTTTCTTATTATTTATCAACAGCATAGATTAGTATATCTGCCAACAAGTGACCATACATCACAACACTAAATTTAAATACATTAGAAATACTTAAAAATATTAAAGCTTCATAAAAATGTATTCACAAGATAATATATTAAAATTTTGTCATGACACTTGACTTTTGATATCCTCCTCATCTGCATATAAAATGAACTTTCCACCTCTGTCCATAGTATATTTGGTAAATGACACAATAGAATAATATACACAAACCTTCCTTTTGGTTATGACTATGGATCACTGCATGACTTTGAAAATGCATTTTAAATTTGCAATAGAAAAGGGTATCAGTTCCTCAAAATGTCAAATTTCTTACCTTGAATGTTTGGATAAAGAGCCATGAATAACACTGCCCATCTTAAAACATTTGTTGTGGTTTCTGTCCCAGCTATGATGAGTTCTCCAACAGAGAAAATTAAATTTTCTCTTGAATATGTAGATTCTGGATCATTTTCATTGCAATCCATCTCATCTAAATAAGCATCTATAAAATGTCGAGGCGACTGAGGCTTCCTATTTTCAGAGACACGTTCAATAAGATCATGAAGAAAGTCATAGACTTCAGCTGCATTTTTAAACAGCTGCTGGTGTTTCCCAAATGGCAAGATACCCATCCAAGGAAAAGCATTATATAAAAATACAGAAGCACTAGCAGCTAATTCAATGTTTTCACTAAAAATCTCAATCATGTGCTGAAATTCAGTATCTTCGTATGTAAAACGTTCTCCAAAAATAATCAAATTAGTAATGTTTGAAACAGCATTTGTTATCAAGTGCTTAAGATCAAACGGTCTGCCTTTGTATGTATCAATGGCATCAAGGAAAAACACAGATTCTTCTGAAATTTTGTGTTCAAAGGACCTTTGACCATATCCAAAAATTCGAAAGGTATTTACAGCTAATTTGCGATGTTCTGTCCATCCTCTGCCATATTTACTGTTCAGTAAGCCTGAAAAAATATTTTGACACAGTATTTTATGCAACGCTTTATTTTTTTCCCCCATAAGATAATAAAATCATTTAACAAGACAAAAAGATAGACAAACGATTTCAGACATCTTGCTATGGAAGGTAGTCCAAGAGTGACAATCCTTTCCAAACACAATTTTTTAAGAGCCATCAAGCATTTTATGAAAGGAGATTAAGCTGAGAAAATGGCTAAAGCAAATGTTTCATGTCATCACGTCCATCTATTGGACAAAAATTACATTATCATACAAAAGACATTAGCACTCACCTCCCATGTTTGTCAGCTTCTTAAACAAGGGAAGTGACGGCCTATCTGCAAAGATTTCACTTTGGTGAACGAGGCATTCTTTCACTGCATCATAGCCATTCAGCACAACAGCAGATATACCTCCAAGATCAAGACTGAAGATCTTTGGGGGGAAAATAACAATAAAAAGTGTGAAATGCTCTTACAACCAAATCTTAAGAAGATATAATGAAACAAGTAATGGAAAAAATAAACAATGCAAACCAGAGACTTGCATAACCTTCAGGAGGGCATACAGATAACCAGAGGTGGTACAGATGTGGCATTACACAGTAGAGTCTGTTTTGAGCTAACCTGCTCTGTCAAAAGATAAAATAAATTAGCCCACACTACATGCTGTGCTTTGCAGTGCACCTAAAGTTACCAACTCTGCAAAGTAAGGACTCGGGATACTTTCATATAACCATTAAAAAAAAAAAGTGAATTTGGTACAACAGTGCATATTTTTCAGAAAAAAATACTTTCCCCTAGCATTAGCAGATATAAGTAGGTATTAGTAGAAGTATATACTTACCTAATAATGTTATGTTATACACTTTATAAATATTTTTTATATAAGCACTGTAAATAAAGTACATGTATTGTCTACTTTCCTAATTTGCTGAAACTATTTCCACAGGAGGGGGGAAAGCTGTATTACTATATCTGCTCCTCCTCGCTGCTTGAGTCAAGGTAAATTCCAGTTTCTTAATTTGGTTAAGGTTACTCTGGCTGGAGCTACAAGTTCCTATTGCAAAGACTCCCGACATGTCACATAATGATGGCCGACACACAAGTGGTGTTAGTTGTGAGAACAACCAGGCTACTCTCAGTCCTTTCTGTGTCTGGACCTGGCTACCAGACTGTGTTGCAGAGGCTCCAAAGAACCATGACATGATAGCAGTCAGAGTCATGATGAGACCCAACAACTGACAGCATAGCCCAGCAAGGCCCATCTACTGTTTCCACGAGTGGTTATCACTAGATGCTTTGAAGAAAGATGCAATACAGCCTGCAGAAGGTACAGACTTCTGCAGGATAAACAAAATGAAAATCTTAACCTCAATTTTAAAAATTAAAACCAAGGCTAAACTGAAGATCGAAATCTCATATCGCTTTCCATACTTTCCCTAGCATTACCAATCTGTATTTTTCTTCATCTCAAAGCTGTTGACCTCCACAATATGAAATTATGTTAACCTAGTTATACATTCTGTGACAACTGGGTTTCCCCAAAAGGGTTGTGAGGCATTGGAAGAGGCTGCCCAGGGAAGTGGTGGAGTCACACTCCTTAGAGGTATTTAAAAGCCGTGTAGATGTGGCACTTGGGGATACAGTTCAGTGGTGCACTAAGTGTGAGGTTAATAGCTGGACTCAATGATCTAAGAGGTCTTTTTCAACCTAAATGATTCTATGAGTCTATGACTTTTATTTTAGCAAACTTGATATTTTCACTGTTATAATGGCTCTTCTTTTTTTTTTTTTATGTGTCAAGAAGGCACACCCAGTGTATATTCCTGCATACCATTTGTGAGTTTTGTATACTTTGATCTAGCTTATTTATCTTTATTCCTATGTCGTACATACATATTTTTTCTAAAAAATCCTCTCATTGTATTTTCCCAGAGCATCCCAAATCCTAATGTGCCATTTTCAAGTTCCTTGAAATTCTGCAGGATCTTTCCTGATGGCAAGAGATTAGAACTCCATACAGCACTCCAGGCAAGTAGAAAGCTTAGTTTATTTGATGACACATATTCCTTCCTATTTCCATTCTGCTTGTCCTAGTATTTTGCTTGAAACACATTTACTTTTCTTCCCCCTACTGTCAAAATACATGCCTGCTTTTCCTCACTAGACCTAGTTTGGAGTTAATTTTTATGATGCTTGCAAGAATACACTGCAGATGAAAAGAAAAACCTGATATATTAGAAAGTACCAAAAAAAATAAAATATTAAAAATAAAAATCCATTCTTTATATAGTAACACTAATGGCCTGTAAGTAAGTATCCCAAACATCCCGCCGAAGGTACTTTGAAGGAAGGTGTTTTCAGTGAAAATGTTGCATTATCCTGGTGCCTGCTCTTCGACTGTTGCAATTTTGTTAAATTTAAGCCCGGGATTTGCGGATACGAAACAAGGGAGTTATTTCCATTTCCAACAGGATACCGGTTTCAAACAAAGGAGTTATTTCCATTTCCAACAGGATACCGGTTTCAGCATTGTATCACAAAAAAAAAAAAAAAAAAAAAGAAACAAAGAGACATTCAATTTACTGGCATGAAGGAAAACCAGGAATTGTTTAAGTAGTCATTAATTGTGTAGAGACTATTGTATAACTCAAACCATAAGGCCACCANGCCAGCTGCCGCTGCCGGTGCCCGCCGTGCCCGGGCGCTCCCCCGGGCGCTGCCCCGGCTCCGCCGCCGCCAGCATCGGCCCGAGCCGCCGCTTCCTCCTGCACCGCCCCCGGCCCCTGCATTGGCCAGCGAGGGCTCCGCCCGCCGCGTCAGGAGGGGCTCTGCCTTTTCTTTTTTTTTTTTTTTTTTTTTTTCCCCCCCC